>PVHY01003352.1:0-44442 GCA_004024945.1 Uropsilus gracilis
AAGGAAGGAAGGAAGGAAGGAAGGAAGGAAGGAAGGAAGGAAGGAAGGAAGGAAGGAAGGAAGGAAGGAAGGAAGGAAGGAAGGAAGGAAGGAAGGAAGGAAGGAAGGAAGGGAAAGAAGGATTCAAACAGAAGGAAAACTTTCCTTTACACATGGAAACCCGCCACAGTTCTCAGAGAAATGAGTCTCTCAAACATCCACTTTGAGTAAGGTTTAGGAAGCAAACAAACAAACAAAAATCACATTTTCAGGAATCAAAAGCATCCCAGGTTCATGGTTTCTGCTTCTACCTGGAAGGAGAAATCAATGAGTTGTTGACTACCTGTCGACTTGCTCTCCAGAGATTGCCATTGTGTGACCTTAAGGGTGTATTATAAAACACAATTTTTCAGGGCAAGACACATCAGTTGATAAATAAATTTCTCATGCTACAGCTATTTTTACTTTTACAGCTTAAGCATATTTAATTGGCAAGTACCCTGAGGCTTTTTGCAATGGATTTATCCTTACAAATAATTAATAATCAACATTAAAAGCAATATTTTAATTTCTAAGTAATTTTCCTGTTCAACTTTTATCTTCTGTGGTCATATTTTTGTCTACTACTAAGAGAAGCAGATATAAAAGATGAGTATCATCAGCATGAACACTAAAGGGTATCAGAAAAATGACTTACATTGATTAAGTAAACACTGTCAACATGCATTTTAAAGAAAAAAGGAATACTATGAGTTTATTTTCTAACTAGCCTATCGACAATTCATTTTGAGTTACATTTATAGCTAAGGCCTTAGGCAGTCATATATTAAGTCAGTCTCAGGTATGACAATATTAATATCCCAAACTTGGAAACATCTATTTAACACACAGCAGTCAAACTACCACAAACTTCAACTGAACAATCAACATTTTCTTGGTATCCATGAAAACGTTGGGGTTTGAGTATTTTTACTAAACATGAACCTGGGAGCTTCTTATGTGACATTTCTATCTTATGTGACATTTCTATTCCTATTTGAATTGTTGCCATTTCCATTTTTATTATTTGTTTTATTTTACATCATTATCCCAGGGTTCTTACAACACCTTATTGCATATGAACCATTGTCTTAGACTTTTGTACCCCTCCCACTCCTGCTTCCCCCCCCACATGCTCCCTGCTTCAATTTTGCTGAAATCTAATTATTAAATTTTTCTTGTATATTTGTTTATTTTCCCCTTATCCCTCATATAAGTGAGACCATCCATTATTCTTCTTGTTCTTTCTACATATTTCTGCTAGCATAATTCCTTCTAGTTCCATTCATGTTGCTGTGAATGACATGTTTGTGCTTTTTGATTGATGAATAATATTCCATCGCATTCATTGAATTCAGTTTTCTGGACTTAACTATCTTTTATAATCATATAATATGGGAAGTACAACTTCACCCCTCCTCATGTTCAAGTTTCTCTGCTCATTCACTAAAACACCAGCACTACATATGATTACCAAATAACACTAATTCAAAACTTCGTTTTTTCTATCTCTCTCCCACCCAACTGTTAAATCACTTTAACTAATTCAATGTTATATGTTTACAAATTTGCAATTCCAACACTTTAATTTTCCATAGTGCCTGACTTAACACACATTCCTTTTAGTTGTATTTATGTACTACTAGGTATTATATCAGTATGTCTATATTGACCCGTCTCTTCAAAACCCAAACACACATACCACACATGCACACACACACACACACACACTCAACAAATCTTTATATTTGTGGTAGTTGAGGTGTTCCTACATAAGTGCACAACTAAATTTGCTTTAATGAAATTAGTTCAATAGAAAATGAAAAATGGGAAACATATACAAGCCTATGAGAATAAGAGGGATGCGCAAAGTCTTCTTGCTATAACTCCTATAGAAGTGTCATGATAATTGTTACAATGAAATACACTGACCTCCAGGCAGACTGTAATTTCAGATGAGCTTAGCCTATTTACCTAAATCACTTTTTAAGAGAGATACCATGAAAGAATCGCTTACATCAACAGGCAGTGAGAAGAACAAATGACCAAGATCCCCATAACTAACACACCCAGGCCAGATACTGATAAAATATTACAAATTGGTGAGGTGTAAGTCTGAATTACTAGCAAGCAGATTTTGCTGTTTTAAAGAACAAATGTTAAAGCTGTTTTAAGAACAAATGAACTGAGGCTAGATAATTTTGCTTTTCATTTTACTATATTTATATAAGATCACAAATGCTAGTCACACTTAACATGGTCATCATTTCATCCAATACATGTGTCAAACCTGCCTGTTGCATGTCATGAACATAAACAGTGATGTATGTCAGTTAAGTATTAATGAAACTGGAATTATAAATATCTCTTTAAATCATCACTCACAAGGGATATAATGAAAAAAGTAGAACAACTGAAAGTAAAGACCTTTCTGGATTAGAAACCACAATAATTTTGAAAATCATTCCCAGTCATATTTAAATTGTGAAGTTGTAGAAAATAAGTAACAATATGCAAGCCATCAAATTTGCTATTTTTGAACATGTTCAAGGATGGCAGCATTATTTGTTTAGACAAAGTTATTCTAAAGTGACCTTTGTAAAAAATAAGGTGCCAACTTTCTCATCCAAGTCTTCTTAAAATCCTGAGAGAGAAATTTTACTGCTTCACTAGATATTAAATCACCTGGAGAGTTTTTAGGAACATCACTGCCCATGAACCAAAACCCACAACCAATTGAAACTGAATTTCTGATGATGTAACCCAGATATCATTATCTTTTTTAAGCACCCCAAGTGATTGCTCTATGCAGACAATGTTGAGAACCACTCTCTCAAGGCATAAGTCTTTTAAAATGGGCAGCCTGCCTAATAGATCTGGATACAGATATGAATAAAGATATAGATGGAATATTTCTACTTAAACCTTATGCCAGTCAAGTTAAACTTTTGTAGATACATTATGTCATTATCTCTGAAATGTGTTTGGTTGAAATCCAAGGAAGATAAATGAGCACTCTTCTCAGAAATGGTTCCATTTGGCAGCGACTACCACTTCCATAAACAAACTGCTCAACAAAATCAATTCTTGGAATCATTATAATTTTAAGAATAGGAATTAAAGAACTCTGTGGCAGGTGCTATATGTAGCTGCAGTAAATAAAGTGGAAACACTTATACTCATTTCATTATGAACAGTATTATTTCTTGAGATGGCTGTGCACAATTTTAAACACAGACCGTGGCAATTGGCTTATCCATTATCTTCTACCACAGTCTGAACATATTCTCCTAAAATAAAAATGTATGGCCATCATCTGCACAGAACTGTCAGACTCTATCAGTTAAAATAGATAGTGTCGATCGTTTCATTATATGAAATCAACAGCATACTAAAATATTTCAGAAATATTCACAACCTCTCTAGATGTGTTTATCTATAAAGGTATATCTACATTTTTTTCATAGTATCTATCTATCCATCCATGCATTGATGTATCCTTCCATATCCCTCCTTCCCTTCTTCACTCTCTCACCATCCCTCTCTGTCTGCCTTGAAGGTAAACCCATTTCAAGCTATCGAGTAATTGTAGTCTTCCTTTATCTATAATTTACAGAATAAGTGTGCAAGCAAAATAAATGCAATTAAAATAGAAAAAGTAATTTTTAAAATCTTGTCACAAGGACCTCAAAGATAACAATGAAATTCATTTTTTTCTATTACAAGAGTTTGATATATAATTTGAAATGCATAAACTGAGTCCATATAGACCTGTGAAGTAAAGGTTTCAATGTAATTGATATGGAAGAGTATATAAATATTTTTCTACAAGTTTTATTCCTGGATTCCCGTAAAAATGACCTAATTTTCCTATTCAACAAATACTTTCAGAAAATAAATTTAAAATATTTTAAAAATTGCAAAATTTGGTGAAAGAAATGGAGTGGGGGAGGCAAAAAAAATACTTTTTTTAAAATTCACTGCAGATCATGGAACAAATATGCTCCTTCTCAAGTGGGGGGTTTAGCAGGTCCTAGTTGACAGATAAACATCACACTCCAGTATAGTCTTCTTTTTACTTCTCTCATGGTTTTGCATTTACAAGCTATAGAAATTTACATAGGAGCTACAAACCTGGTGTAATGAACTTGTTAATGAACTTTTTAAAAAAGCTTCTTTCCTTGAAGGGAAATGCACTTAGGACAGAGGAGGGGGTGGCTCAATTTCTAGTAACAATTAGGTCAACCAGCAACATTTTAGGTCCTAGTAAAACAAAAACAAAACAAAACAAAAATTAAGCAAAAGATTGTGCTACATATTCACATGCTTTGACCATTTTGTTGTTGTTGTTGTTTTTGTTGTTATTAAAATCCATTGAGTAAAAAGGATAGGTTGGATTTTTAAATAAACTACTTAAGAACAGTTTCAGATATACAGAAAAATCTCATAGGTATTAGAGCACCTTTATATTCCAAACTCACTCCTACTATCAAAATTTTACATCATCTACACATTTGTTGTAATGAATTAAGTCATTTTGATAATCACCATTAACTCTTTGATCTTATCTGCATCCTTTTGCTGTTCTAGAATTCTATCCAGATAGCCATAGAAGTTTTGCCCTCAAGTCTCCTATTACCTGTGACCATTACTCAAACTTTTCTCTCTGTGGATGACCTTGTCAGTTTTGAAGAGTATAGATCAAATTTTTCATAGATTACTCCACAATAGGGATTTGTCTGTTCTTATTCTTTCCCTCGTGATTAACTCTGGGTGTGTGGACAAAGACAGAGAAGTGGATGCTATGGTGAATGCCATCATCTCACACCAAGGCTGCACACCATTGACATGAATCACCCTGCCACACAGCCTGGTCACCACCTCCTTGAAGTGTTTGTCAGGTGACTGACCCATCCATTACTCTGCTTGGTCCCTTCCATGCTGTGCCCCCTGAAAGGAAATGAGTATGTGCGGCCTGCTCGAAAGGAGATGGGATTTATGCTCTGTCCTCCTGATGTCAGAGTGTGTGCTTAAATGATTTTTTATTATTCTGCGTGGGAGACTGGACTACTCCCCCTCCTTTATCTACTTAATAGTTATGCCAGTATTAAGTGAAGAGAACTATTTTATTCTTTGGTTTTATTCCAGTGATATTTCATTTAATTGGTTGACCTTGCTTTTTTGTCTTTTGGGTTTTTTTACAGTTTTGTGAGGAGTTCTTAGTTTGACTCTCATGTCCATTTGACACAGTGTTTGTGTCACATAAAGACACAACAGTGTTTGTGTCTTTATATGTGTCTCTGTATTCATTGCTAGGTGTTTTTTGTTTGTTTGAGCCCTACAAGATATTCCAGGTTCTTCCTTCATCCTTCCAACCTCAGTCCTAGAATCATCCATTTCTCTGAGAAGCCCTATTACTGTTGTTGTAAAATGGGAATAGAAAATGTGAAATGTTCTTATGTTCTTGATGTTACTGGTATGTAACTCTTTCTAGATTCTCTAAGGTGACAAAATAGATAGATGATAGATAGATAGATAGATAGATAGATAGATAGATAGATAGATAGATAGATAGATAGATAGATAGATATAGATTAGATACAGATATAGATATATAATATATAATATGTGTGTGCATGTGTTTGACAACCACTCCACTCTGGGTAGGTGCATCATCAGTCTTAGCAGATAAAAAAGTGTGGAGACCTAGGAATTATCTTCATAAAATTTTTAATATTGAAGAGGAGAAAAACAACTAACAAAAAACAGCCATTTGAGTTTCTTGAGTTCTAATTCTCTTTTGTGTCCTCTCCTCCCTGCTCTTCTCCCCTTTCCCTCCCCCAGGATGATGCTGCTTTTTACCCTCCTCTCCCAGGTCCAGGTAAACCTACTCATGCATGTGCATACCCTCTGGACCAGGTTCATTTAATCAGGAGGAGTGTACAACACCATAGTTGCTGTTCATAGAAACTAATGACCGGAAAAATCTGGCCAACTCTTATACCTTACATCATATTAACTCATGTGTGTACATATGTGTACAAACTAACTCATGCATGCATACAGGCGTGTAAATATTTCTGCAGTTAAGCAATTGTCTCTGTATCAAGAACACAGCAATTCTTATTGTTGTCTCCATTAGCACATGCATCCTTCTAGTTCCCTGTTTCATTATTTGAAATTCCCTCTCCCACCAGAGAAACCTGACTCATCCCATTTAGTTTCCAAGTCCTTGGAGTTCAGGTCAGATCAGTTCAGGTTTAGAGTTCAGGTCAGATCAAGTCTCTAAGTCTTTGCCTGCAGGAGCTAGCCTTGTCATCTGGGGAACTGAGCTCTGTGCACTTCTCACCTCCATCCTGCTCTGGCAGACCTTATTTCCCCAACTATGCAGATCCTTCCCTCTTGCCCCTCAGTGCTCAGGGAGGCTGTTTTATGAAGATAAACTGTCTTGTCACTTCTGCACTCCATGCTGGGATCCCTGACCACCTAGGTAATGTGCTTTTAATTTTTAATTTGCAAATGTTGAGATTCACACTAAGTACTGTTCTGACAATTTCATAGTGTCACCTCTTCATCATTTTAGTACCCAAAAGAACAATGGCATGACTCTTAAGTCTTCTATGCTTCGCCACTCAAAATCCACCCTCTGTGACCCCCAAAATGCTTCTGGCAACCACTGATCCTTTCACCATAACTACAGTTTTGTCTTTTCCACAATATCGTATCATTGGAACCCAAAATGACTTCCTGCCCTTATCAATACAGGTTTAAGGCATCTCTTATCTCTTGTGGCTTGGCTGTGGACTGTTATTATAACTGAGGAATCTTCCTTTCTATGGATCAACACAGTTTCTTTATATATAAAACCTTTCTGAAGGGTATCTTGGCTGTAATGTTAATCAAATTATAGTAAAAATTTTAAAAAAATACTAAAATGAACAACCATAAAACCTGATCATTTTATTTTCATTTACTTTTTCTAAACCATCTTCTTCTCACACACTGACTAAGTATGATGTAATGCCTTCTCATCGGCTCTTCAGAACTAAATTCATGTTTAAAGGTATGTCAGTTAAATCAGAGAGCTTGTTGTGATGTGCTGCCTCTGAAATATTTGTATTTAGTAACAATGGTTTCTATGTCAGTCTCTGAAACTATTCACAGCAAACACATTTCAATTTGTATTTTTTCCCAAAGAAACATAATTTTCTTATAATTTAATATATAGTTATAAGTAAAATACTCTTTATTAGACCAAAGATTTATTAGATCAACTTTACAGCTGAGTTGGTTCAATTCTCCTCTTCTATGCAAACATATTTGAATACCAGAATAAAAAGAAGAAATAAGAAGAAAAGAAAGAAAGGAAAAAAGGAAAACACATTGTGAATAATTATTTTCATATTCAGAGGACATGTTATTAGAATTTTATATCCCTTGTACGTAATTACTCAATTATCTTCGAACATATGCGTACATGATTTATGTAACTGACTTTTAAAATATATTTATTGGTGTTTTGTATCTTCAAATTGTTTGAACACCATTTTCTTTGGAAAGTATATTTTCAGTTGCATTGCTCTGTGCCCTGATGGGTAGACAATACAATAGCAACATGTGAGAATTGCTGTCTGACCAACCTAGACTTAGAGAAGGACCTGCTAGGCTAAGTTCATAATAATCAAAACCAAGCGCTGTTGAAGAAATAAGATGCTATTATATCACATGGACATGTGACGTGACAGACTCATGCCTGGGATGTTGGGAGACTCCTGGTTTCTGACATCATGACATCATGATGGGTTATTCTAGCCCAAAGAATACAGAAGGCCTTTGCCGTCCACCAAAAAAAAAACAAAAACAAAAACAAACAAACAAACAAAATATGACTTTGGCTTTGTTGCCCAAGAGCAACACAGGAACATCTCCCCTTCTTGATTAACTTACTCCTAGAGTCTTACAAGAAAATATTTGATGGCCCTGAGAGGTGGAATCATCACTCAAAGAGCTCTAGTAATGTTAAATCAGATGTTCTCATAAGGAAACTAGTCTACAAGCAGCATATTAAAACGAATGAAAAAGAAAGCTTCCGGTGCCATCCTTCTGGTAGTTGCTTTCCTGGTCTAAGAAGCATATTGTCTACATGGCAATCTATGAGGGCAGTGTGAATGCATTTGAATTCCCTGTCTTCCCAACCTAACCAGAACTCAAAATAACCAGTTAGCAGTTTTGCATTTTAACTGACTGTATTGTTTTTATCATGTGGACGGAGCCTGGAGTTTTGTTTGTTTGTTTTTTTCCCTAGAATGCTACACATTTCTTTCAGTATAAAAATCAGACCCTGGGGATCCCTTGGGTTCCGATGAGGGTTCCTTGATGTTGACAGACCTCTTTGTATAAATGTAACATGCCTGCCCACAGATTTTGTTCCCAAAGAGATGTTTTTTCATTGCATTGGTTTACCAAAACTGCAGATGATGAATCATTGTGAACAGCGCTTCAAAAGCACAATTTAAAATCTGTTTGGTAATATTAGTTTTAAATTCAAATCAAAGCATATTCAGTAGATTGATGAGAGATTGATGCGTGCCCTGTTTATCAAGGAACATATGAACATTTCATACAAATACATTTTTTTTCTTTTCATTCTCATGTGTTCTGTTAGCCTCAATAGAATAGGGAATTTTATTTGAAAGTCTTGATAAAAAAGGATAGAAACAAAAGCATGATAATCTAATTTTCCCAGAATCTATGAGTAACGGTCATCTCTGAAAGGAGAAAAACAAAATTCACCAAGTGAAACTATTCAAGTTTATAACACAAAAAGCACAGACTAAAGTTTCACTAGAGAGTCATCTCACTCTAAAACCTAAGCTCTATTTTTCTTTTGGTGACACTTTTTACTGAAGTACATTGGTTTACAAAACTCTGCGTGATTGAGGGGTACAGGATCACACACACCTCTGTAGATGCATACTGCCACACCACTACAACACACTTGTTTTACTGCTTTGAAATTTTAATAAGAAAGATAAAATCATGCAACTACATATAATGAGAGAACCACCTGGCATAGTGCAGGGCTGTGCAGAATAAAAAGTATTCCCTAGACTGAACCAGGTAATAGTGAAGGAAAGTAGCTTAAGCAACTCTCTATCGTATTGTTAAAATTATTTGGCACAGTTTTCCACTAGTATTTGGTCACTGGTTAAAATATACCCCATGCCAGTATCTCTGTGTCTTCAATTTTAATATGAATTAACAACACTTCTGTGAATTGTCAGTAGCTACGTGAAGCAAAAACCATCACCATGTGCGTAAGCATTCCCAGTTTTCACACACACCATTAAAACAGGCTCACTGAAAACAGGTTTGAAGACCTTGAAATGGCATGTTCCAGTCCACCCAGCCAGTGGTTAGAGGGAAAAAGGACAGGAAGATGAATCCCCTGCACCCCTTGTAGACCACAGGAATTTGGTCTTCCATGAGAGGATGACCTAATTTTAGTGATCTCCTTAGCACATTTTACCCATTTCATCCCCATATGCTCCTAATAACTTATCTAACTTAGCTCGTACAAGTTTGCATTAGTCCTGGAAACATTCTGAGAATGATAGCATTTCCAGTGAATTAGGCATGCCTTTTATTCTTGGGGGACTTCTGTGTTTAAATGAATACTCACACGCTTCATTACAGTATCTGTAAAATACATGCAAACCCTCAGGCATACCAAATTACTGAATTAAGGTGACATAATTCTTAGAAAAAGAGTTCAGTACTTTGCTCCTAAAATATACCTATGTCTCCAAGGTTCTGACTAATTTATACAGCTAGGGGAACTGCCCCAATTTACTTTGGCTTTCAATAAAACCTCCAGCTGCCTCCAGCTAGAGCTCTGATTTGGGACAGCAGCACCAGCCAAATTAGTGTTATCATAGTATCATTATTTCTAATAGATCTTCACTTCATCAGCGTGAAAAGATGAAGACCCAATCTAACTTGTTAGGCTTGTTGCTACTCAGAGCTCACCCTGCTAGCAGGGGCAGAGGAAGATGAGCTTGTAGCTGCAGCAAAGATAGAATATCCTTTTATGTATAAGTAACATCACTGATAAAGTATAGACAATGTTCTCTGTTTCAGTTAATAATCTGAAAAGTACAGAATTTCACAGAAATGCAGCAGATAGTTGAAAGTTTTAAAAAAAAAGTTAAAATTGGTGAAAGGGAAAAAAAAATCTTGTGTGTGTGTCTAGCAATGGCAGATAGGATGCTTACCTCTTAAATAAAATAAGCATGGTAGAAATGTATTTCTGATGAAAGAGCAGCTGTATAATTCTAGTAGCTTTGTGGAAAGATAACAGTTAGATACGCGTCTAAACTGATATCTGTGGCACAGAGGAGTGGATTGAAAGGACCTGACTTTTAAACTAGAAAGGAAAAACCTCTCCAAAAAGAAAGGGTCAGATACAGGTGGAATGAATGACTCTTATTTTCAGTTGGTTTGTGTCAACTGTTTTCAACTCTGAGTTAACTACAGCCTTAGCTGTGCCATGATGTATTAAATAATTTGAAAGTTGTTTAACCAAAATGGAACCAGGTCATTTTAAACTATGAATCCACAAAAACATACATTTGACCTTCTAGGGTGATTACAAAATACATCTCATTACCTAAACACTTATGAAAAAGGAAAATTCCCCCAAGGTTCCCACATCTATACTTCAAAAGGCTTTAATGAGACAGTAGTTCCTTCCTAATCAGCTAAGGGATCCTGGAAAGAGAAGGAGCCTCAGTATTCATCTGAATTAACTTTCTGTAAAACTAATGTTGCTTCTCAGAAGTAAAAGCTAGTGCCCCTTATATAGAGATTACTTTTATTATTGCATCAAACTCCCATTCATGTGTTTCTATGTTATCCAAGTACTGGAAGTAACTACCCCCTTCCTCCTTGCATTCTGAATTAAATTTCATTCGACATAGAAATTTACTTTTTAATAAGACTCTCCCCCATAAACTACTCAATCTATTACTTTTTTATTCTCAAACATAAGAAAATTAAGTAAACTCTCTACCAGTTTATTGACAGTTGTGATGTCTCATCTTCTTATCTATTTTCATTTGCCTGTGACAATATTCAAGAAAGTCCAAAAATAAAGACATAAAATTTCAAGAGTGCTGTTAATGAGAATCACTGAGCAATCATGGCTTGGGTGCAAGAGTAGACATTTAAACTGTACCTGAGCCTCGAGAGCAGAAGTGTGGAAAATTCCACAGGAAACAAATAAAATGTGTCTCCTTTCTCTAACTCAACCCTAGATGTAAATACCCTGACGTGTGCACACCAGAGGAAGACATCTATCTGGAACACGCGCTTCCTAAGAAAGAAAAGTCACCCAGAACACTCGGGCAAAGACAAATCAGTCCAAAAAAAATGACCCAGGAGCAGACATCCTGATGTGAATATCTGCTGTGGGGCAAAATGTACAAAAATATACCAAGTGGACAAAGAAAGTCATTTGATTTTAATTAAGCACAATCTTCACAGTGATGACTGCACATTTAGGAGCTCCGGTCCTTTTTTTTTAATGTTTTCTTTATTTGTTATTAATCTTATTGTTTACATGTTAATGTATATGTCTACATACACACATATGTGTACATATATATGTATTTTGTATTTATATATGTATTTTATATTTATATATATGTATTTATATGATGATTACATGTTTCATGTAATCATCTCAGTGACTATTTGTAATGAGTCATATCCCTATGCAATTTTTCCAAAAACTGGTGTTTGCAAGTAAAATTGTTGAACTTCAATCTTGGATATTTGAAAAACAGAATAATATTCTCCAATTACTTGGGGCATAAGGAGAATATCAAACATGTTATATATATATATATATATATATATATATATATATATATATATATATATATATATATATATAACATCTTGGCATATTTTGACATCAGGGCACCTCCACAAAATGTTCCATCATTGTGGGATCTGAAACAAGACATCAATGAGTTGTCTTTTTCCTTTTGTTGTAGTGGGAATACAGGCACGGCATTTGAGTTCAAGGCCACAGGACCAGAAGACCTGAGACTGGAGTGTACTTTCTATGCATCTACAGTGTGGCCATATATAAGTCATGTCAATCCTCAGTTCTTAATAGCAATGGTGTAGATAGATTAGTGTAGGGATTAAATAACACTTTCCACATAACTACTGTATTTCCTGCGACCACCAGTATTGGCCTTGTTCAAGAGTTGGCGTCTACAGGGCAGACTGATAGTGAAAAATGGGAGGGATACAGTGAGCCACACTTCTTCAGTTTGCATGAAAATATTGAGAACTCTGGGGATTCATGACACTTGTACCTGTGGGATTTGGTTCAGTTGGAACATAAGATATACCACTGACCACCAAGGCTAACCACTACTTTTGTCTATGACCCACAGATTCTATAGGAACATATAAAGTTGATACAGCAATGTTGTTCATAAGATTTACTTTGCTAATCTACACTGAAAATAGAATATTTCAAAGTGAAAATGTATCTTATCTTTCATGAGCACATGGGATAATTTAAAAAGGGTTTTGCAAAAAGATGAGACATACATGAAACAGTTATTAGGAGAAAATATGGGCTGATAAAAGGTTTCCTTAAAAAATTGCCATTGAACAATATTCAGAAATAAACAACAGAAATTAACAGGAACAATAAAGCCAAATGGAAATATTCTAAAAGTACAATTTGTGTTTAATATCAGATATCAATTTTATTTTATTTAATAACTGGAAAAAGGAAATTATAAAATTTCCAAACCACATGAGATGGACAAAATTATATTCAGTATTCATGCTTATGTCTTTTAAGGAAAAAAAAAAGTTTAAACTCAGAAAGATAAACTAAATCATAACATAGGTGGAGACAAACTTAGATCTATGCATATCCTACTAATTAATAAGTAGGGCGAGAGCAAGGGAAGGAAACAAAGTTCTTGTATTAATAAAATTCTTGTCTTAGTGACTTATAAGGTCAGAGAAAAAACTGACTTTGCTAACAGAAATAAGAAAACAAATCAGAGGTGATCTTAAAAACAACACAAATTTTGGACATGTTTCATGTAATCATCTCAGTGACTATTTGTAATGAGTCATATCCCTATGCAATTTTTCCAAAAACTGGTGTTTGCAAGTAAAATTGTTGAACTTCAATCTTGGATATTTGAAAAACAGAATAATATTCTCCAATTTCTTGGGGCATAAGGAGAATATCAAACATGTTCAAAATAAATCTGAACTTCCTTCAGAGGTGTGCTACACAGCTGATCTTCAGATTTCCTTCCTGCACTATAATAAATCACCCTTCTCTATTAAGGATAAGAAAATATGTATGTGACCTGATTTGTTTTTAGAAGACATTTTGTAAGTAACTAGATAGATAGCTGGTGACAGGTAGATAGGCAGATAGACAGACAGATGATAGATGGAGATATTGTACATATATAGATTTATATGTCTGTGTGCACTTTATCAGAGTTTAATTCATAAAGCCATCTAAGGACACTTCTAGGGAATGATTGAAGCATTAGTTAGAAAAACAGAATCAATACTTGTATTTTCAGTATTTTTAAAACTCTTATTTGCTCTTTCTGGTACCTGTTTACGCACATAGAGTTGAATTAAAGATGTAAAATTCTATATATCCCCCTTTCATGAAGTAAGTTCTAAAATAGCTGAATAATGCCCCAGGTGTTATTTAAGGAAATCCTCATCCATCATTTCTCTTTCCTAGATGAGAAAAAGGGAGGTCAAGGAGATCATCTTGCATTTCTCTTCTAGAAATAGACATCTCAATATAGTCTACATAATCATTTCAGTTAACTTTGAACTCCAACGTTGTGCTGTCATCCCCAAGTCCATGGAATCAACAACATAAGGACCAATTTTGTCTTGGAAAATCAAAACAGAATTCAAAATAAACAGTTCATAACTATGGTCAATAAAATGAAAGAAAACAGTGGCAATATCCCTGCCCAGGAATTGAGGTCAGCATAGACAGGGCTGACTGTCCAGGCAAAGTCGAAGTTTCTTCTCACATCCAAGGATTTGAGCAACCAGGGTACAGTTCTCATGAAACCTGAAGCTGAGCTGCTCACAGCAAACCAGAGTCATGATTATCAGTCTGAAAAGGATTCTGAAAATATTCCAATCACTAGGGTGGGGACTGCTAGGAAGCTTGCACTCTTTGAGGGCTCTAAGAAAATAAGACATACCCTTGAGAAATCAGGAAACTCACCAGATGTGGGCATGAATGTATCAAACCACTTTAATACTTTTTAAATAATAAGCTGGGAAATTAGGATGAAAATGTATTATTTGGAAATCTGAACATGTGGTGGGTACCACCCTGGGAAAAGCATAAAACCCGTCTTTCTAGATGTCGCTGAAGTTTAGACACAGGGGCACCGCTAGACCCCTGAGGATGAGAGCACAGCCAGTGTTCACCAGCCACTGGAGGAGACTTGCAAAGAAGAGGAGTTAACAGATGGAAGGAATGGGAGTGTTCCTTCTCAAAGTGAAAAAATCCATTGAGATTCTAATCAAAATCTCACCAGGAATTTTAACATAACTTGACAAGCTGATACTATAATCCTAATGGAATTGTGAAAGTCAAAAATAGCCACAGCTATTAAAAGAAGAGGTTTGATAAAAGAAGAGGTTTATCAGTCAGCCATAGTAGTGAAAATGGACTCCATGGAATGGAGCTAGAAGACTATACTCTTCTAGGGACATGTGGTCCATGATGCCCGAGGATGTGATGCTCCATTTCCATCAGGAAGGGGGGTATATAAGGGTCTCCAGAGGACAAGAACCAATAGCGTGTGGGAGGAGGTATAAACAACATGTAGGTATAGAGATAGAGAGGGGAGATAGAAGGGACCTTTTTTCCAGGAAGTGGTTTACAGAATTGAGGGAAATGACAAGGGCGTAGTGGTTAGTCCACACACCATGCCAGCTTGCTGGAGACCTGGAGAAGAGTTAATGATGTAGCTTGAGTCCCATGGCAATCTGCTGTCAGAATCCCCTCTTTCTCTTAAGACCTTCTGCTGAATGGATGAGGTTGACTCATGTTATGGAAGGCAGTCTACACAAAATCTATGGGTTCAAAGTTAAAAAACAAACAAACAAATGAACAAACAAAAAACCTTCACAGAACTTCCAAAATGATGCTTAGACAAATTTATTTATACTGTCATCTAGGCAAGTTGACATATCAAGTTCACCATCACCAGTGCACCTCTTGTCAATTTAGCACCCAAATACATCTCCTTAAACCCTCCTCAATCTGCTGAAAGATAACAACTAGTTGTATGCTTAACATGATGCATGAGTTGTGTTTATGTGGCTCACTGCATATCATGATAGTGTAGTCTCACCATAGCAAGAGGAGCAAATGGTGCTAAATATTTGGCATCTTCTTGGAGAAAATTAGCAAGGTTTTGACTGTTTTCCGAGAAGATATATCCCATTAGAAGCAGGATTTTCTATGCCTACTTGGAGACCAAGTTTGGAGTCAGGAAATGGACAGGGAGGTCATGCTGACACATGAGATTCAAAAAGGTAGTAGAAAGTTTCCTCTCTCACTTAGGGCTCTCAGTGACTTACCATCACTCCCAGCATGAGTGCATGGTACATGGCCCATTCACCTACCAGGCCTTCTGCCATGGAGGCATATCAGAGGGAAAACAGGCAGTTCACCCAGGTGCTCAGGCCAGAGGAGAAGGTGCCTCCATGGGCACTCTAGCAAAAAGTTCAAGAAGAGACTGGAAATTATTTAAAAACCTGTTACTAATCACCTTCTAATCCTCTTCCTTCAACATTTTTATAGTACTAAATTTGGATTTCAGAGAGTTAATTAAATTAAGTACCCTAATGATTTATGATATTTTTACTGTTTGATAAACACTTTTTTTTTTTTTTTTTGAGACTAGGTTTCGTTATTTTTGCCATTGGAACCGCAGGCTCACGTTGCCCGGGGTACCACAGACTCAAGCAATCCTCAGCCTTAGCTTCCCAGGTTGCTGGCATTTAGGCGCGCACCTCCACGCCCAGTTATATATTTTTTGGAAACTAGGTCTTGCTACGGACCCCAAGTGGGACTCAAACCACGATCCCTGGCCTTGGGCATGACTTCCTAGGCTGCTGCTTACACACATGTACCACCATGCCCAGCCTAAACCACACACATTTAAAATACCTTTTTGTCTCACCAAAGCTGGTATTTAAACATTTTATTCCAAAAAGTTCTACATTCCACAATATTGGAGCTTTAATCCACAAACTATGCCTATATAATTTTACACTGGAAAGCTTTACATTTACAATTAATGCCAATAAGAGAAAATAATGTCATTTTAAATCCGATAGCAAAAGTACTGCTCACTTCAAATCACTCTAAGAATAGCTTTTGGAAACTTAATCTTGCATTTCAACAGAAAGATAATGGGCCACAGGAATCCTGCTGGTCCCTCTCTTTGGTCATTTGCCTTTATTTTTATGTATTCTCTTTAAAATTTTTAGTATATATGCTTGCCTGCTGTGATGAAATTATCAGGCAAAATTGAGAAAGATGCAATATTTCATGTGAACATAATGCTTGGAGACTCCCATTCTAAACTGGCCTTTGATGATTTAAGATGATATAAATATAACTGGAACAAATGGAGCAGCTGAAGAATGACTGGGAGTGAACAGAACACACTACCTGTCCCGTAGATCTGAGACCTGAGACAAAGGCATCCCAGGCGCCAGTTGTCTGCATGGCATGTGCTCCTTTCTTTCCACCAGACCTCCATTCCTGGACTAAGGTGTCATCCCCCCTCTGACCCATTCCTAGCACACTTGATGCTGAGGCTTTTGATGGAAGATATTGGCTCCTCTTCCTGTCTTCAACACATACATAAGGTCCCTTAAGGGACCGCTAAGCATTTGTAACAGAGTCTTAAAATTAACAAATACACCAAACGGTTAAAATAAAGAGCATTAATCCTATGTGCTCACCATGAGTTCTTCTATGTTTTGCAGACACTCTCATGAAAAGCAAAGTCTTATTAATAGCTCACTCTTGGAAATTAGACACTTTGAAATAATGAGTATTATTTCAGAGATGGTGCTCTTTCACACAACAATTGCTAAAGAACAAAGGTTTGCCATGTCTAAATATTTTTGATTATTTTAATGTGAACTTATGCTGAAAATGGGACAGATTTTATTACATTTATATATTATCAAAATCAGAGGTGCATTTATTCTATATCTTTACCTATAACTTTCCAAAGCAAATTTTATCTTACTTCAAATTCTCAATTTTATACAAAATTTCATCCTGCAAATATTGTTTAGCTCACTCATCAGACTTCATGCAGTTTCACTGTGTCTCATAGCACTGGGTTTGTGAGCTACTGGGCTGTGGATTTATATTTTTAGTGAAGTAACATTGTGTCATAACATTACATAACTCAGGTGTGCCTCATTTTACATATATATGTATATATATATATACATATATATATATATTAAATCCACCACTAAAGTTAAGCTTCATCTTTCACAAAAGAATTGTTTCTTTTTCCCTATTTAACCACCCATCCTCCTTCACTCTGGTAAACACTATTGAGTCTTACAGTCAAAAAATTTATTTTTGTTTTACTTAGTTCATCTATTTATTTTCTCTAGAAATACATATGAGAGAAATTATATAGTGTTTGTATTTCTTAGTCTGGCTCATTTCACTAAATACAAATCCCTCTAGATCCATCCATGTTGCTGCAAATGGCAAGATTCCATGCTTTTTATAGCTTAATAATGGTCCACTGTGTATAAATTTCACATGATCTTACCCATTTATCAACCATTGGGCACATCAGTTATTACCAGTTCTTGATGATTGTAAATAGTGTGGAACCAAAAAAAGGGTTACATTGGCAGAGTCAATAAAGAAAGGGGTTAGGGAACCCAAGAGACAATAGGACATGTGTCAGGTCTATGATGACAGGTGGCAAGTGGGTGCATGGGTGATGTCTAGTATCTTGCAGAAACTGGAGCACTAGAAGGTACTGGAAGAAGGTATAGACCATGATGTCACCCTTCCTTAGACCACAGGGAAAGATATGCTGGCTGGGGCATCCTTTAGGCTGTACTAGTTAAGGGATCACCCAGTAAAGATTAATGTTTAACCAGAACATGTAATGAGTGGAGAAAGGTATGAACATGCTACAAAATATACTCAGAATAGCCCAACTTGTGATAGAGCCTTTCTGTAACAGAAGTGAAGGAAAGTTCTGCTTTAGGTTTATACAATTGTACAGAGGAGGGTAAAATCATATTTTCTTCCTTTAAACTGCAAAGCATAAGCTATAACTGGGTATATGTAAAGGAATATCTTCATATCCTTCTTGGTTTGGATTAGGTGTCTCTTTATTTTTATTGAAGTAACATTGGTTTATGACACTACGTAAGTTCCAGATGTCCAGCAGTAGTGTCCCATACCTTTGTATGAAATATGGTAATCACCACCAAAAGTCTAGTTTGCATGTGCATCCTCGCAATTTATCTCCCAAAAAATCAAAGTGAAGACACAATATTAAGTATAAAAACTGTGGTTATGACTGATATTTCACTTGATCTCAAGCATTTGTTCACAAAAGCAAATGATTGTTTTCATATAAATACATGAGAAACCAACGGATTATGTGGTTACTACTCAAAAGGAAAAGAAAATCATTCTTAGACTTGCATAGTAAACAATAGCTTAGAAAGTGGATATTTGGGGCTTGTAACAGAATATTTATAAATAATGATTGTTCTAATATAAACAATAATTAAACTGGGGTCATTGCCAAGGAAGTGCTGTTTAGCAGTGGATCCAGGTACAAACACACGATCATCTCCTAGACAGCAATCTCTTAGTTATCCCTGCAATCTATGATTGACCTTCAGAAATGTCTTAAGCTATAATTATAGTGCTCCAGACATTAAATATGTGATTTTTTTGTTTTTAATCCACCATTTAGAAACTAAGATGACCATTTATTGTCAAGTACTCTTTGCTGTTCTGTGGTGATAATACTTTGTCTTGCCAAATGACAACTGTTAGAACATCATATTATTGTCAGTTTTACATTCATGTGGAAATTATAACTATTTTTTACATCTTTTGTTCTTTCACTTTTACAACACTAGAGTTAAGTGGTTAATACATCACCATTTCCAGTGTTACAGTACTCTGGAAATGGACATATTGAGTCTGATGTTGTCTTGTGGTTTGGTCTAATTACACAGACTTCTGTTAATGATTAGTTTCTCACATTGAAACTGTAGCATGAACTGCATGCTATAATAGGAATAAAGGTTTGATAGTAAGAAAGTGAGATTCTTATCCTTGAAAACATAAATTTGGTAGAGTCTAAAAAGAAAGGCAAACGCATGATTAGTTTATTGATTCAGTGATTGCAGTTAAAGTTGGAACAAATAACACAAATAGTTGAAAATAGGAATAAGGGGACTGAACAAGATGCTGATCTGATGTCTTATAAATATACGGTACTATTAGATTTTTGATCCTTTGTTTGAACTATTTTAAAACAAAAAATATTAAGTTTAAGAAGGTATCTTGGGCAAATCAGGTACAAATACACAAGAAATGTTTCATACAGCATTTCATGGATTAACACAATCCAAATACAAAAAAATAATATGGTTACATAAACTAAATGAATGAGCCTCATTTTATTGGGGAGGGAGCATGAAACTGACTAAATAACAAATAAAATGAAATGAAGAAGAATGAGGATTCACCCTAAGAGCATGGAAGCTCAAATAGTTACTCTTGTAGGAAGAAAACACATAAACAAATAGTTCTGAAGAGTCCTGGAAGATCAGTTAGTCAAACTCCTTTATTGCACAAAAAGAGAAACCTGGGACTAGAGAAAACAAGACATTGAGGGTGGTTGTATATCAGTCAGCAGCAAAATTAGAGTTGAACAAACTTACTGGTCTATAAGTCTGGTCCTATTACTCTCCAATGGCATAAAATAAGATATTCTTCTTGCCAGAGATAGTAGAGTATATAGTTCAAAGGGGATAGATTGTATAAAATGATATGAGAGACAGTTTTCCTCGTGTCCAGAAGTATATTCAGCTATCAAGCAATTATGCCCATGAGGGTGGGAAACAGAACAATTAGATTATTTATTATGAAAGTTTTGTTAGCCTAAATTCTGTTTTCTGATTATCAACAAATATTTACACACTTAAAAAAAAATCGTGAGAAGTGTATACATATATCATGAGTAATTTTTTGGTTAAAATTTGAATTTTTGGCATTTGTCATGGTCCTGCTCTCAATATTTTCCCAAGTTCAATCCTTTTTACTCATAGGTTGAAGCATTTAATTAGTGTGGTCACTCAGCTGACTGAAATTGGGTTACAATGTCCTCTGCACATATTTCTGACATTAGAATATTTGTGTACTGCTTTGAAAAATTAAACATCTCATGGAAATGATATTTTCTTATTAAAACTTTTCCCAGTGAAGTTGTGAATACAAAAACTGTTCTCTATGAATGGAAAATAATGTCCAGAAAAATTTAAAACCTGACTACAAAATGTGATTCCAATGTCATTCCTATCTATTTATAGAAAAAAGCCTTTTATAACAATGTTTATGATGGTTCAAGTACAGTTTCCTGTACAGAAATCTTTTATTAGGTCAAATCTCTAACATGGCATGGTTTAAATATTTCTTTAAATGATTAAGAATCAAATTTGGTTTAAAATTTGAAGTCAGTTTCTCTCCATCCATATTGATAAAGTATATCTCCACATTTTTAAAATTATCACTCAACGAATATGGCATCTTGTTCACTAAATGATATGACAGAATTGCTTTATTACTGGTCCTTATTAATTACCAGGGAGTTTACAAATTACCTAAATACCTCTCTAAGAAACTGTAATTTCACACTGTCTCTAGAAAGTCAGCCATTTCTCAATGAACAAATAAAGCTGTTGTACACTGGTCAACATTGTGATGTATTTTTTGTTTTAACAACTCATTTTTCTAACAACAGAGTTAATTTAAAATTTTGATGTCACCCAAAAAGTCAAATTAAAAAAACTGAACAGATATGTCTTTTTTTTTTTTTTAATATGGATTGTCATTCTCAATTCCCCCCTTCTGACGGCAAGCCAACCCATGCTCTCTCTGACCTGTGTGACAGTAGTAGTCTGTGCTCCCGGTAAGGAAGGTTTCAAAAGATGTTAACAAGCCCAGCATACAGCACTTCACTGCACCTCAGTCACGAGTCACTGAAGAGTGGGGGAAGGGAAGATAAAAATATATCAGTGATGGGCATTAAAATATACAATGGTAATTGGAGGACATTTCAGGGAGATATAAAAAACATCTCCAAGTCCTCCATCTATAAATACGGTCACATGGTTATAAATACGGTTATGAGATTGCATAGAGAGCAATGTACCCTGTAGCCATTATGTCTGTGGGTGAACTTCATGGACTCAGGGTACAGCCCCCTGCATGTCCAGGAGACATTGGGAGACTCCCTACTTCCTCAACAAATGACCATTAACCAAACCCCTTTAGTAATCCATGACGATAAGACGTGACTTCAAGTCACTGAAACTGAAGAAACAGAAGACCCCAGTATGTTAGGTGAAGACATCTTTTCAGTTAGTTTCAACTGATGTATTTACATGGTGTTCGCTCACATACTTTCCCCACACATATTTGTCCTATTAGCATTTTTGTCTGCTAGTACCCAGTGAAAAGCATTTACACAAAAAAACACTTTGATCATGTCTATTACTTTCACTTTATTTGTTTAGTCTTAAAGTATCTGTCATTTTTCCCTGTTCATAGGAGGGGGGGGAGTGATTATCTTTACCCCTTCAAGAGACAGGAGATTAAATTCCCCTTTTTATATGGTGACACAGAATCTAATGGTGAAATATAGCAAACCTTGTTCTCTATTGATTATAATGCCAGATAAATATTTCCCAGGTACGTCATCACCATAAGATTTATATACTGTGCACTTTTAGCATTCCCCTTGGTTTTATGTACATGATCTTTCTAGCAATTCTGAAGTAAAATCATCCAGCTCATTGCGTTAATTATGGATATGTGATGAAGTCATTGGCCCATGTACAACATGTGACTCTATGAATAGTCATTCTCATCTCCAGAAGGAGAAATCCCGACATCCCTTGCATTCTTCAGGTCCCTTTCCTTGGGCTACAGTGAGAGACCAGCTGACCTTGGAAACCCTCCCCACGTGTCCTGGCCTCGGCCCAACGCTCCTGACAGATCCTGGGCACGCAGTTCTCCCTGGCGTACCACCCACGCATTTAAGACCCAGCAATGACATCTTTCAACGTAGGAAAGCCAGCGTGAACAACTGTGCTCAAAATGCTACACAGCGACATCCAAGAAAAGTTTACTTTTTAGGAAAATAACATCATTTTCCCCTGCCAAGCCTACCAGGGTAGGTTCAAACTTTATTGATTTTCTAAGAGAGAGACCTATTTCTTTGGTGTTTTCAGACAAAAATGATATTCACGAAGAAGCATTTTGAGATCTCGAAATAGATTCAGGATTTAATTATTTAAAAACAAATCTGAAACAGTCAAACATGTGAGAGTTCTGCATTCCTTTATGATTTTCATTCAGGAACTGGTAGAAAACAGCTTTAGGGTGAATAACTCATCCATTTGTGTTTTCATAAAGATGAAATAGGAATAAGTTCTTTATAAACTGTGACTTAAAAGTCATCAAATGTATTTCTATACATCCCTTTAAAGAAATGACCTTGTACCCACAATATAAAAGATAAAATAGAACTGAAAATTTTCTTAAATTATTAAGATTATAATTATCATGACTGTATAACAAAATATTTTATGCAGAGTATATAATTGTCTTTAAATATATTATTTTAGATAGCACTATTCAAATATATGATTATAAATATATATGTGTGAAGATAGTATCTATGTATTTAGTAGTAAAAAATTTGGAAAAGAACTAGGATCACTAAAACATCGAAATTGTTTTCTGTACTGATGGGGAGAGTTGTGTTTTTTTTTTTTCTTTTGTATATATATATCATTGTCTACTCTGAGGTTCTCCAGGCCCCTTATCCGTGAACCATTTTAGTCCCTTGTGGCCCATTTTTCCCCCAATATTACCCTACTTCTCCTCTTTTGCTTTAGTTCTGTTGACAGTTTTTTTCTTGTGTTTCTTTCTTTGTTTTACCTATATCCCTCATATAAGTGAGCTCATCCCATATTTCTCTTTTTCTTTCTGGCTTATTTCTGCTAACAATTCCTTCTAGCTCCATCCATGTTGCTGCGAATGACATATGTTTGTCTTTTTTTTTTATTGATGAATAATATTCCATTGTGTGCATATACCACAGTTTTCTGATTCAGTAATCTGTTTGGGGGCATTTGAGTTGTTTCCACATCCTGGCTATTGTGAATACTACTGCAATAAACACCCGAGTACAGGTGTCCTTTTAAATTAGTGTTTTGCATCTCTTGGGTAAATTCCCAGAAGTGGGATCTATGGATTGAATGATAGTCCCATTTTCAGTAGATTTTTACAGTGAGTTGTGCCATACCTGCTCATTTTACTGAGAAATTAAACTGTATCTGCCTGAAGGAGGCCAGCATCTAGGCCTAGGCAGCCAGGTGCCAGACTCGGAGATTACTAAAGATGCAGATGCCAGCAACCCCTGTTATGCCTCTTAATAGAGAAAGTTCTCCGAATTCCACAATCTGCATAAAGAATAAAACACCCATGTGCCCACAGCCTTCAGCACCAAGCCTAAGCATCAAGTTCCACTTTTCCATGCAGAGACACTGACTCATGTAGAGCCCACGCACTTAGGGCCGCTCCACTGCAGGCCAGCGTGCACAGCGAAGAGGCATCATTTCCACCTGCCTCTGCTGACATAATTTCTCTGTGAAGACTGTGAGACGGCAACATAGCACGAGGACCACCAGAACCAGAAACCACACCCACACCCACACCACGTATGTGAGACTCAATTGGTTTTCCCTTAACGTTTCCATATTCTGAAACTGTCTGCATGGCATATGAGCCAGATGAGCATCTATCTTGTGTTTGCATGTGTTTACTCAACGTTCATCACGCCATTCAGTGGTTTACCTTGACCGACTCTCCAAGTTTCACAGGAGAGGTCTCATCCACATACCGAGACGGTGTGGGGGCGGCGTCCGCTGTATGTGGTGGTGGACGTGGCTACGGAACACATGGGCGCAGCGGAATGTGCCACTTGGGAGCTGACAGTTCGAAGCATCAGCCTGATCCCCAGCACATTGTCTCCCCGATGGATGGTGAGCTCAGCTGTGGTGTCTCTGCCTGCCCTCCAGTTCGACACAGTGGACACCAAGGCCAGCTGACTTTGGTGGTGTCCTGTCTCCTGAATTTGCAAATTTGACTGAAATACGAGTCATCCAGTGGGCTGTGAGCAGAGCTGACTTCGCACAGTTTGATTTTAAACCCTTCTTTGTTCCAACTTAAACCTCCAAAGCTGCCCTTCTATTCACCCTGCTGTTCCCAGTGTCCATTCCCTGAACAAGTCTGAAGATGTCCAAGAATGGGCAAGAAGTCCCCAAGCACAATTCTGCAGGTGTTGTTTTCTCTTTGGTCCCATCTCTCTCCTTCATGACATAAAATTCTAATTTTCAGTCAGCTTTAAGACTAATTTTCGTCAATAAAAAAAAAAACAACAACAAAACATCACTTTCTTAATTTTTATGGCAACTATTTTTATTATGATTTGCCTGTATTGTTAATAGGGTGCTTTGTCAGAGAAGTTCCCTCACATCAAGTCCTCTTCTTGAATACCTCATTCAATATGGTATTTCAGGGACAGCACATGATATCCATTTTAAAGGATATTCAGGAATCAGAAAATAAGATCATGATTCAAAACAATTTTTAATCAGTTCTATCCTAAAATTAGCCTTCTTAAGCTAAGGAGCTTAATGAAAATAGAAAGAATGCATGCACACGCTACAAAATAAATGAATCATAAGGTATTTTGTAGCCCTTTACATATTTTGTTTGATGGCTTGGTGCAGTGCAAGGCTTTTTCTCCCCCCACACAAGGAATACGTTAAGCTATATTACTGAAAGAACTCATGCTGTTTGATAATCTTCAAACTGTTTGAATCTTTTGTAGCTAAATGGCTTTATTCCAGAGAAGCAGATAAAATTTAAGCTGATTGGAGTCATAAATATGTCAAGAATCATTCTAAATCTGTCCCTAATATCACACTATAATTTGATATGCTCTACAAATATCGACAAAATAGCATCTTTGAAGCTTTACAGATATCAATCAAAATATATTAACCTAATAAGATACTGATAAACTTTAAGCCTGCTAAAAGCATTAAAAGAAATTAGCATTCAAGACTATTTCTAAGTCATGGGTTGCTTTATATTTGTAATTATATCAAATGAAACACCAAATTCCAGTTTACAAATGGTCAATTAAAAATTCAAACATCCTTTGATTTATTCAAAATGTTTGAAAATCTAAATATATTGATGATACTTTCAGATGAGTAGATGAGATATGTATGAAAATCATAAAATGTTTTTAGAATTTTCAGTTATATTTTGTGCTCATAATCTGATTTTGTGCATTTATATTTCATTTTATATTAACAAATTCAAAATCATGTACATCTCTAAGTAAAGTGACATTATTCTAATTTTGACATTAAAATCATAGATAATTTTCAAATAGAAAAAAAATCCAGCATACAGAACATTGGAGTTTGCCTAAATCATAGGCATGCTTTCTTCTAAGAAGCAGTTAAACAACATTTTATACATTACATTTCCCCTGAAATCTATATCCAGATATGAAGAGTAACAGACTAGTTGAAAGATCAGCCCAGAGAAGGGGCCAGAGGAATCTGTACAACAAATGTTGCCAAGTAACCCTTATCTACCATAGTTACTCCTACATAGACTTTCCTACAAGTTGAAACTCTTGGAACCCATAAACTGCTTCCTCCTGACCTTCAATTTTTTTCTCAAATTATCATTTTCATTAAAGATGCTAAGCAAGTCAGTGGTGATTCAAAGGTCACCACTTTGAGTTAACTGATATCCTGAGTAGCTCTCATTAATGAATTTGTATATTTTCTCCTGTTAATCTATCTTTTGTTTTAGGGGCTCCAAAGAGAATTTCAAAAGGTAAAGAAAAATATATTGTCCTCCCCTGAAAATTATTAGAAGTTTTAAGAATGTGAATGATAAATAATTAATAGCGATATTATTTTCAGATTCGTATCACATAGCACATGTTTTTATACCACTGCAAGTGAAAGCGAAATATCAGAAGCCTGGAGTTTCTTCTGTGTGTCTATGCTCCCTCTCTTCAGTGGCCATTTATGTGTTTCCATATCTAACATTAAATTACTAAACCTATCTCTTAAAATGCATTTAGTAAATGTACCTTTTTCCTGGAAAAATTACTGGAAGTTGAAGTACGAAAGTTGTATTATTAGGTATTTATGTGTTGATTGATTCATTTGCTAGGAATGGAACCAATGCAAGATGCTGATGCCTATGAACCTACAAAACGATTTTCAAGTCACCTATCACATGTGCATAACAAATATAATATAGATTATATATTATATATGTATATATAGCTTAGTACTATATATATGTATATATATAACAGGGTAATATATGGTATGTATAATTATATATAATATAGGCTATATATAAAATCTATATTGGACTAATGTCTATATTTTTTACCTATGTAGCCAATTATATGAATGTATTATTTCATCAAAAAATTATTCCCACATTAATCAATTAAAAATGATCTTGAAAATACAAAAATATGCTTTCTCAAATTTGCTTTCTCTCTCCACTCACTAATTGGAAAAACTCAGCGATATCATGAGTCAAACACAATGCCAGAAAACAAGATGCCTACTAATTAATGTATTTCCTTTAAAAGCTTATAGTTACCACCAATCAGATATGAGGACTGTAATTATGGTAGTTTATGGCAATGCAGGCATAAAAATGCACTAATAATTGAACACTGATAACGTTTTTAATCTTGTTCTTAATGATGAACATTTTCAAATGGTTAAATAAAAGTTTCTTGATAAGAGGATATGTCTGAATCTTAAAAGTCAAGAGAGATTGGAGGGATTTGACAGTGAAGAATCACAGGCTATGAAACTGCAAACCCAGGCATAAAGTGTATACAAATGGGTGTCCAGAAAGGGACCACATATGTGTTCCCCAGGCATGTGCTTGTCATGGGGTGGGGGTGGGGTGGCAGGTGGAGGGGGTGGAATTCTGTAGGTGCTTCAAGGAGTGGGAGAAATTGAAAAGACAAATCAATAATAGAACTTTCTAAGCCAATTTGAAGCAATGGAATGTTGAATTATAAATGGTCTTCATTAAATCTGAATTAGTTTTTTGTTTTTCTGAATTACCCATCTCTTTCCTCCCACTCTTGAGAAATGAATCTATTTCTAGAAACTGCAACATAAAAGATCAATAATTATGTTTTGAATTACAAAATGACTAAACAAATGACACCTGAGCAGTTTTTTTTTTTTTTTTTTTTTTTTTTTTAAACCATAGATCAAAGTCTATGTGGGAACTGGGCTTTAGGGATATATACCTGTGAGCACACAAAGGAACAGGGAGCCTGCAGCATAAGTGCAAAATTAGCCTTGATGAGAAATTATTCTGGAAGGAACTCTAATAGCATTTAAAAGGTAGAGTGGAATAGATAAAATGAAGGCTAGTAACTGGGAACAGGGGATGAGACAGAAAAAAAGTTTCAAAAGAGAAATTGGAGTTTTAAGTTGAGTTGCTGGGAGTAAAAAAAACCTGAGAGGTTAAGCATAGAAAGCAAATGAAATACTTTAAATGTGAACATTAAACAACAGTATACACTAGAAAGTAATGCTGAAATAGAGCAAATCCTATTTGAGAATTCAAGGCAGACAGTGATTAGGATAAGAATGAAAAATTATTGCAGACTTTGTTTCTACCTTGTTTCCTTAATAAGCTTTTCCTCATATCTACAAAAAAAAATTAATTATGTCAATGTAGTTTGTTTTGACAACAAAGGTAACAGATTTGAAAAAAAAGGTAACTTTATTACTGGTACTCTATTACTCTCTGGTAATAGTAGGTAGAAAAAAAACAATTTTAAGTAGTCATTATCATCACAGATACATTCTCTGGGAAGTTTATTCAACATGTTCATTTCAGATAAAATGTTCTTTCAGTATTTGCTCTAGAAAATACAGTTTAAGTCATGCAAATGTGATCAAAGAGGATACCAGATGTAAAAGTAAACAGATCCAAACCTTTTGGAATGATATGAAATGACAAATCAATTGAAATTCTTTGCCCAAAGACTATGTCAGGTGCCCCCTGGGCATCCTTGGCACACCTAGCATTTCCTTTCCTGTCTTCCCAGAATCAAAACTGCACCCCATGAAGGTGTGCTTGGAGAAATGCAGATTACATCCAGTTGGGTCCCTGATGGTACTCCACATTCACTCGCTGAAAGAAAGCATCCTGGTTCTTTGGTCACCTTGTCAGAGTTTGGAAGTGGGCACACAAATGCTAGTCTCATTGGATGATGGCAGATAAATGGAGTGAGAGATGGAATCACTCAGACCCCTGCGGGTTCTGAACACACACTCCACACTCCCTGAGCTGCCACCCACTTGCCTCCAGATTGGCAAGGTGAATATTCAGTACAATTCTCTGTCTTATCCTTACCCCATGTAGAAAAGAGAGCAAAGCCACTTACAGGATTTAACAGGTTCAAATCCTGGAAGCTATGTAAAAGCTACTGCTGAAGGTCTGCTGATGGTCAAGGGCACAGATAAAAAATGATAGGAGAGCAGGCAACATCACCACCTCCCTGCAGGGCATTCTTTAGACTGAAGTACTTTAGACCTTGCATCGTCTTCCAAAAGTAGGACTCATTTTTTTTTTTTTTTTGGTGGAAACAACTTAGAACTATAAGACACCCTGTCAAGAGTGATTATATCACAGAAGTCTGTGACTCATGGTTCCTACCTAAACTGAATTCAAACTTGTGTTTCTTGGAATAGCTCTCATGGAGCGAAATCTGTTGCACCACTACATGGATGTGAATCCTCAGTTTGATTGTTTAATAAACTAGTATTGTGCCTTTACAGGTATTTCAGGGGGGAAACTTTTACTGATTTTTCTGACAAAGGACTTTTGGGGAGGAAGCAGTATATGAGTTTCTTCAGATTCTTTTTCTTTGGCTGGGAACTAAATCTTAGGCTTTTCCTTGTGAAGAAAGTTGTCCAAAGAAAAAGCAACCAAACTCTTACTTTTAAATGGATGTTAACCCTGGGATTACAAACCCAGTTAACCCTGGGATTACAACCCTGGGATTACAAAATTGTGAAATTTAAAAAGCTAAATAAATAAATAAGTAAATGGACGTTAAAATAGCCACAAACTGAAGCAATGAAATACACACATTTTGGAATTAGTTCTAGTTCTCACCAGTCACACTTCTCTTTATGTGGTAAGGATGTAGGATTGACAATATTTGTAAAGTTAAATTTTATTTTTCTTTTGAACAGATGTAAATCGACCCTTAAGTTATGATGTTATAAAAATAAATAATAAATAGTTATTGACATCTAGTTATTTTAATATACTGTCAGAGTAACTGCAACAAATTTTACTCTCAAAAATTCAATTTACTCTCAAGAGTTGTTTACAATAATATGTAGCTTGACCTACAAGTTCAGAGTTTCAGAAGGCAGAATGATGAGATTCACTAATAAAGTATAAGTCCAGGAAAAGAGTAAATAGGAGAAAAATAAAAGGGAAAGTCAATAAGTAGTACACATAAAAATGCATAAATATATTAGAAAGATTCCCAATAAGAGATGTCTTTTTAAGTGTCAGATGATTCTGTAGTCAAGGTCTTGTATAGATATTGAACTGGTAGGAATAAGTAATCAATATGCTTCTTACTCTTTTTCAGTGCATAAAAATAGTTACCAATTAATTAAAAAATTTGAGAAAATCCAAATAATATACAGTGAAATATTCCAAAATAAAAATCTATTGCTCGTAAGATATCAGCAAGTTAAAAATGACTGCAGTTTTCACTTTCATTATCAACAATAGAAACTGTTTCAATGTTCCTTTTCATTCTCATATGCAAACACATATTTACATAAAAATAGTTGCTACACATGAACAAAAAGTTGGGGAGTTCAGGAGTCAAAGCAATATGATGGTTATTTATCATCGGCAGAGAATATGATAGCCTTGGCCCTGAAAAACATTTTTTCTTTCAATTTTACCCACTCTCTGCCCTCCCATTCCCCCCCCCTTCTCTTCCACTTCTAGATCTGATATCCAATGGAGAATAGCTCAAGGATTAAAATAAACTTTATAAACGATCTCTTCAACACAGGTTTACAGTTAGATCCTATAATATAAAAAGCAAACATCTTCCTTAAAATCTCTTTACCAACCTATATACAGCATAAACTTTCGAATAGTAGATTTAATACAGCAAGAGACAAACATCGAATGCTGCAATGACTACAAAACTCTGTTCAGTTTCCTGGTACCTTCCAGTTTCTTTCACTTTGAGCTGCCTCTCCAACCTTTTCTGCATTATATCCCATTCTGAGCTTTATGTGTTACTTTGCAACAGACCTTGTTTGTCTCCACAATGGGGAAGGGTATAGACTGAACACTGTCTGCACACATCCCAGCAGGCTTTTCCCGATTTCCCTTCAGTTGCACCTGCCACCCAGCTCTCACTTCTGCTGTCAATGCCTGTGTAGCAGAGACACGTGGTCCCCAAAGCCCCTGCTTCCTCAGCAGGTTGGCACCCCACAGCAAAAAGAAAGCTTTCTTTTGATTATTAGACAATGGCTATTTCTGAAAGTCAGAATTTGGTTTACTAAATAATTTGTTCCTCACCTGAAAAAAACATATTACATGCTGGTAGCCCAGGTTACTTAAATAGGAAACCTTTCAGATATACCCAATATAGTTTGAAATATTGATTAGCAAATGACCTAGAAAATACATTTCTAATTTTCATGGATATAGCTAAGTCTATACAATAATTGAAATAGCGTATCCCTCAAACAAAATAAATTCCATGAATTTATATGAGCGATGAAATGTGACTCTAGAGTCCTACAACCAAATTGCTTACATTGTACCATCCAATTTGTGGTTCAAAGTCTATCAGTTCCCTATCTGAGCACATTCTCTACTGTATGGCTGACATCCTATGTTTTAACAAAATGATTGTTTCCTTAAGATATCACATAATGCTCATTTTTTATTAAATGATGTACAGAAAGGACCCTAATAGGACAAGTGTTTCATTTTCTTTTAGCTTGATTATGCTCCACCCAAGCTGCATCACCTATCATTTCTCAAGTAGGTCTGATGTTTCTCTGCCTATTTTATGTAAAGTGGCAACATATAACTTGCATGTATGCATATTCCACAATACGTGTTTTTGTCATTAAAGTTGAAAGAGGCACATTTATTTAAAGAGACAAAGAAATAGATTGGAAATAAAGGCAATAGCAAAGAAAGACTCCATGGAAAGTCTCCAGAGAGGTAAAATATTACCCACATATATTTACTGCAGCAATATTATACTCAAGAGGTTAAACTGGCTGCTTGGAACTGAGAAAAATCATATATGTCTGACCTCAGGTAGCTTACCATCATGGAACCTAAGGTTCTGCTTTGCCTTCTACATATATGCTAAAAATATTCAACATTTTTAAGGGCAGCCATCATTTGTATGAATTTCAGGATCTGATATTGCATGTGCCTTTAAGCAGTAAAAATACTGACAGTTCTGACATACTATGATTACTCCAGCTATCACTCCGTAGCTTTATTTGCTTCCCTTGGTTCTTCTTCAGATGGCTCCTAAGCTCTCCCCAGCTCACTATCAGCACATCATTCAATTCCTACTTTTTCTCTTTACTGTACAACCCCTGATACCATTACTATTCCTCTTCCAAAGAAAGTGCTGAGCAAAGATGAGTTTTATGTGATTTATTAAGTGAAGCTGCCATCCTGGAGATAGAGGCTGATAGATATGAATATAGATAGAATCATTCCATCTCATCTGTCTGGGAAAAAAAAAAAAAAAACATAACTGAAAAGAGATGAGGATCTGTCCAAAAGCAGGTTCTTGACATCTCATTTAAGGAGCTGAACAGTTCAGGAAAGCACTAGAACAGATCAAGTACTATCCCAGCTTCTAAAGGCCATGGCCTAGGATGACCTAAAATTGAAAGCAGAAAGATGAGTAAAAGTTAGACGTGTATGTATTTATAAGTGTGTAGTTCACTGCATATTTTCTATATCACTTTTTTTCACAGCTCTTTTAGTCTCCACTGTGTTTTCTTTCCTCTCCAAACTTCACCATTGCAGAGTCCCACAGCCAACAGCAAAAGCTCTGGGCACTTGCTATGAAAGCACTCCACACTCAAGGGTTTGGGAAACACTTTGGAAAGCTGATGTCTCACTGCATAGCAATGCAGGCATGTGTGCCAGCACAAAGGGTCTTTGGCTAGAGCAGATAAGCTGTCTGACTACTTAAAAGCCTGATAGTAATCAGTTTTCATCAAATGGCGAGGTAAAAATTGAAGTTAGCAAATGCAGAATGTTCCTTCACAAATATATAGTACCAAAAAGAAATGTGAATAATGTGAATAATTGACAATACTGTCAATTATTTGAATTGTCACATCAAGAATTGTCACATCAAGAAATGTGACAATAATTGGCATTTTAAATAATTTGTTTTTGCTTTTTGTATGATTGGGAAAACAACAGCATACTGGCAAGCTCATATATATCATATCTAGAGGAGTGAAAGAAGAAGATGCAAAAAGGAGAATTATCTGAGTAATAACTTTATAAGACATCATTATATTTATGTACAATTACATGCTTAACCGTAATCAAGAATAGAGACAGGTCTTGTTGTAACAGTTTGGACAAGTTAATTAGTTGGGTACAAATGTTTTTAGGTGGTACAGTGGGGTTGTGAGAGCTTAATAAATTACTTGTCCTTGCTGTTATTTCATCTTTGATATGGGAAGTAAAGTTAGCAACTGAGTGGAAAAATTGGGTAGAAAATATTGGAGTTTTGAAGAGAGAGAGAAGAAAGGGTATTTTAGAAGTCATCTGGGAGTACAAGTAAATTAGTTGGCATAATTTCCGCACAGTAGGCATCATTAAACTAGGTAACTATTAATTTTGAAATGGCTCACCAGTGTATATTAATCTTAAGGGAATAATCAGTAGTTTTCAATTGCCACATCTCAGCTCTGTAGGTGTTGGAAGAGAGTAGGAGGAGAAATATATAACTTTCATCAATGTTATGATTTAGCAGGTGAAACAAAACACAGAAGGAAAGCAGGTGAAACAAAACACAGAAGGGGAGAAGTAATGAAAACTGTAAGAAAAGGGTGCTTTTGATTGGCTGTGGAATCGAAACAGGATGTGGTGACTTGATTGGACAAGATGAACTGAAAAAGGAAGAAACAAAATATTGTTAACTAGACTAGGGTGGAGGAATTGATGGATTTAGAGTCCTCAATGTGGGGAAATGAAAGAATGTACATGGAGAATTAAATGCAGAAAATATCATTTCTTAGGATTTGTGATTATTGGTGAAGAAATGATCTATGCCATACCCATACAGATAAGTGGCTAGAGATCAAAACACTTAAATAGCCAGCAATAATAGCAGGATTAGAGGTGGAGAGAGTGAAACTGAAACAAATAATGGAACTCCTAAGTGTCAAAAGCTAGCAACTGAAGAAGGCCTTGGTAGAATTTCAAGACACAGAATCAAAGTTTGTGTGTGCGTAGGGGTGGGTGGGTGTGCATATGTGTGAAACGGGAAATGAGTAAGAAGTTTGAAAAAGGTGTGGTCAGCTCCTGAGAGCTGTGCACAGTAAGGATTCAAAGCTTCAGGGAATTCAGAGTTGCATTTGAGCAAGAGACAAAAGGTTTAGTCCCAGAAATGCCTAATGATGTCAGAGTTGTAAGAACTCACGATTTCCTCACCTCAATCAAAAGGGACTGCTTATTTTTTTTAAGGAATTGAAAATTGATAAAAGAAATGTCATCATGTAAAGTGATCACGAAGGTGGTCCTTAAAGCTATAAATGGATCAGAACCAGGGAGTAATGGGTGGAAAGGGAAGGCTGAGCTTTCTGTACCAGATAAACAGAAATAAAAGGGCAGGATGCCATGCATTGGCCTTCATGCTCCCAGAGCCAGCCTTGGTGACAAACTGTGAATGTTGTCAGAAATAAGAAGTGGGTCTTAATTTCTGCCAAGGGGAAGACGAGGAAAAAAGACCCAAATTAAAATGGAATGGAACGGAACATGCATCTGCCAAAACACTGAAATAATTCAAGAGAAAAAAATCAGGAATTTTACAAGTATCACTTCGAGTATACTGAGAATTTTAAGAGTTTTGCATCTCTATAAACATTTAATTGGGTGCTATAACAAGGAAGCAAGTCACAAACCAAGATTACTCTTAGCTACTGAAAATGATTGCCAAAACATAAACTAAAAAGGATAACTGATTGATGGTTTAGAAGATGTATTGGGAAAAGTACAGAATATAGAGCAAAAAGAGAATCAAAAATCAAGAAAGAGTTAAGCAGAAGAGAAAGTCAACTGAAAAATGCAAATTTATCAGTGGAAATAAGGAAGGTGAAATATGAAAGAGAACCAATAGGGTGAAATCAAAGGGGGGAATGAAAAATGACAACGGTGCTTTTGAGTTTATTTTGCTCTAGGAAGCCCAATAATTTCTGAAGAATCACTAAAAGGCTGAAAAGTTAAACTTCTGTAAGTGTAACTGAGGTAAAAATTAGAATGTGATTCACAAGGCCTTAAAAGAATCCATTTATACACACCATCCTCTGCATAGAACTTAGAAGAACGTTCAGAATAAAAGGGGTGGAAAATACATCAATTTTCAGACTAGAACCCAATTTCAAATTGCCTGAATCATGAAAACAGATGAAAATAATCCAAGATTCCTGCAATCCCTATATTCATGCCAGAGCAAATTTAAATCCTCTCATTGTCCATGTCAGGAAACAGGAGTGAGAAGGCAATGGGCTGCCTCTCAAGTCAGCCATTTTAGCTTGTGCTGTGCAGATGATGGGCCCTACTCCAGTGTGTCAGTTAGAGGATTAATAAATAAATTCTATATGATAAATATATGTGAATGCATACATCGCATTAAATACACTTCTATATCACGTATTGGCAGCTACAGACATTGCATTGCATTGGAGGAGACTGCCTACACAATGTGGCTGTTAAGAGGAAACAGGCATGGTGTCCGTTTCAAACTACAGTAATAAATTTTAGTGGGGAGGGGGTAGAAAAATAAATTTTATCTAGTCAAATTTCTAACCCCAAGCATCTTTTCTAAATTTGAAGAGAAGGCTCAAATTGAGGTTGTTATGCACAAATGATGAAGCTGATATTTCTTTCCAGTAATAAAATATGTACATATGATAAACAACTATAGAAGAACAATGAAAAGAAACTGAACTGGAGAACAGAACTTTGTGTGAATCCCCCTTGTCAGTTTTAAGCCCTTGGGTAACCTGTGTATTCTCTGGAACTAATTTTTCCATCTGTGAAATGGAGGTAAGAATAATAACAGCAACCTCATAGGCTTCTGAAACTATCTTAAGAGATAAAGTATATAAAAGGTCTATAGAAATGTGCTCCAAATGCTGGCTTATTTAATTTAATTTAATTAGCTAGAGGTCACATTCTAATACACTTGACATCTTCATTCTTTTTCAGTACCACTTTGAGTTAGAAAAAGGCATACACTCATCATTAGGTTATTATTAAAACTTGTTTATATTTCAAAGAAGGCAAATGTTAATCAGACAAATTAAAAATGCCACAAATGAGAAAGAGTAGCTGTTTCCTTCTGGGGTAAGTATGTAGAACATGTGGAAATTTAGTGTGAGATAGATGATTGTAATAATAATGATAATTAAAATCTGCATGTTCAAGTGGTCCCCTTTTATCTGGGTGTGTATTATTATGTATACATAGAAAATGAGCATTTTTATATATTATTCCCTGCTCAAAATGTATACAGAGAATAATATTTATGAGCATAAATTACATTGACATAAAATAAAAATACAACATCAATCTAAGCCGTTAAAATGTTACATGGATTCAGAAATATAAAGCAAAATAATTAACCACTCCATCCTACTCTAAGGGAAAACATCACAAAATCTCTCCCAGATATCATTCTAAGGAAATACATAACTGAAAACACATTCCAAAATTGATGACTCTCCTCCCAGGTTTTGGTAATTTATTATAATTTTCACATTGTCATGGCAAAGTTCCTTAACTGCAGGTAAGTAAATTCTGAAAAATGGAAAACCTTTTATTGGTATTGAGCTCTGAAAAAAATAGTGAGAGCTGTACTTTGATCTAGGAAATACACCTGCTCAAAACATGTGGAAATGGAGATCTCACTTAACCTTCAATACCATCAAAGTCTATAAAACAGCTTGATATTGTGATTCAGACATTATTCATTGTCATCAAAACAAGTTTTCACACAACATAGATTTTGATATATTAATTTATATGTATTAATATAATATAGATACATAAATTAATCAATTAATATGTATATTAATCAATTGAATCTACAATCAATCTCTATTATATAATGTTAATATATCTATATTAATATATCTTCCACAAGATAAATGGCTAACTAATAAATAATAAAATTGATGTTTCTGTATTCTTGTTGGGAAATTGTCAAGAGATTGTTCTCATGTATGCAAATGAGCTAGATCTCAAACTCCATGAGGACACACATCTTTGTTCTAGATATGACAGCATATGCATATATATATATATATATATATATATATATATATATATGAAACTGCAGTGATTAAAGATGGTGACCATCTGTAAGAAGGGGGAAAGAAGAGGGAAAGAAAGTCATGGTTGTGGATACACAGAGCTTCAAAATTAATGGACATGTTCAAAGTTAATTGTCCATAGTGGTCCTTCACTATGGAAAGCTGTGTGGATGACCTTCAAACTATTGAAAATATAACTACTATTTGATCCAGTGTTCCTACTTCTGGGAATCTACCCAGAGGATACAAAAATGCTAATCAAAAAAAAAAAAAAAAAAAAAAAAAAAAAAAAAAAAAAACCACCTGTACCTGGATGTTTATTGCAACACCATTCACAAAGAAAACCACCTAAATGCTCCAAAACTGATGGGTGGTTGAAAAGATGTGCTATATGTACACAATGGAAATTTGTTTTTTAATCAACAACTACACATTTGACGCATGTGTGATAACATGGATGAACCTAGAGGGGATCCTAATAACAGATATAAGTCAGAAAGAAAAAGACAAAAACCATATGATCTCACCCATAAGTGGGCTATAGGAATAACAAACAAAAAGCCAAGAAAAAGTAAAAAAGCTAACTACAGAACTGGGACAAGCAGTTAGGGCAGGGGAGAGGGAAGGGAGGAATCAGGGAAGGGAGGAGCACAAGAAGATCAAGATGAAGGTTCATGGGTGATTAGGTGGAGGGAGAACTTCAAGGGATGCAATGATGTAATATATATGCATATATATATATATATATGCAAACAACCAAATGGTTAATAAAAAAGTAAATTCAGGGTAAGCAAATTAAAAAAAAAAAAAGGTTAATTATCATGAATGAGTCTTTGCCCTTCTTTGACCCAAGGTAGACTAACCTCTGATTTCTGTATTACCTCTGGCAGGAAACAAGAGTCTGGAGGAGAGGTCACTTTGTCCTCCTGAGGGCCTCACTGCCTATGGACTACTGACCATGGCCAAATTGTATCCTACCACAACTGCACTTTACCCCTGATTGACTATTCCCAGCTTCAAATGTGAATCTGAAGTCTCCATCCCCTCACTTGTTCCTTCAGTCCAGGTCTGTCAGTAAAAAGAATGGAATCATTTTGGGAGGGGAACACTTCACTTCATTGTGAACTCAAGGACAGTGTAGCCTTGCTTCAAGATCAACACTCATCTGGAAAGAATTTTACATGTTTCACCTTCAAAAATGTCTTTCCACAAAGAAAACATTGCTCTTCCCATACTGTCCAATATTGATACCAGTCCATGAACATGTGATTTTAATTGTGCATATTTATCACTGAAAGGTATTTATAGAATTCAATTACATCCTTTGGGTATTTGCATTTGTACATCATTACATTGCTGAAAATCCATTCTAGTTGAAGGCTACATGGAAGTTCCTTAACTGCACTTATGTAGATTCTGAAAAATGGAAAACCCTTTATTTGCATTGAGTTCTGAAAAGTAATGAGAACCGTACTTTGTTCTAGAAAACATACCTGCTCAAAATGATGTGAAAATAAAGATCTCACTTCTTCTTTTAACTTTTGATAGCATTGAAATCTATAAAGCAGCTTGACATTGTGATTCAGACAACATTCATTGTCATCGAAATAAGTTTTGACACAGTATAGATTTTGAATTTAAGCACCAATAGTTCTTGTTATTTTAGTTTGATTTCATTAAGAAATACTGTCAAATCTGCAGCCTAAGCCAGTTCGTAAAGTTGTTCAGTGTTCTGGTCCTTCTCATTCAGGAAAATTCAGTTTCAGTCTCTGAATGCAAAAAAACACAATCCATGTAATGGAAATACTGCAGAGCTGCTCTTTGTGAGGCTGTATAATGCTCCTATTTGGGAGGGAGAGTAAGGAACCCCAAAGGAGCAAGATCCAGGTTGCACTGAGACTGTATGCCTAAGCTGACACAAAAGGAAACAATGATATTAATAAAAATAATGATCAAGTGATAAGAGATCTAGACATGATCATTGAATAGGAATTTTATCTTATAAAACCCATATGTTATAAACTAGACAAATTGAGGGTGTGACTGTGCACTGTTTATTTTTCTGTGGGATTAGCTTTTGAGATATCATCTCTAAAACGGTGGAGGTGATCAAGCCCATATCACCATTGATATGGTCAAGAGAAGTACTTATTTGGTGCATGCGAAATACTTCGGTATTGTTGCAGTCACTCATCTCAGTAGATGTAACAATGTATCAGTATCATTTATGGTTAACAGTGAGATTTTTGATGCAAGCATCTGCTGGCAGAAAAGAATTATGAACAATAAAAGTAACTAATAAAATTAGATTATCAAATTACATCATCAAATAATCAAGGAAATAAGTTTAATTTCCATAAATATCCATACAACTCAGAAAGTAAGAAATAATACAGAGAAAGTGAGCTGTCAATGTCATACCCCAGTCCCAGTGCGTAGCCCTTCATTACTGTGCTGATGCCTATTTACAAAAGCTGTTGTAAAAACATTAAAAAGTTGTATATATCCAACACAATCTAAGCAGGAAATTCCTAAAATACCGGCTTCCACAGTCTTTCCATCTTATTCAAAAATAAAAGTGAATAGGTCAAGAAAAAACATAAATAAGTCATCACAAATATGCCATTTTAAACAGAAGTTACTTAAAAGTACATTTTCCCATTGGAGCTAAAAAAAAGAAAAGACTGTTTTCCTAAAAGCTTGTTTTTTCTATTTTTGCCTTTGATAGTTCGCCTAAAATAATACATTAAATACAACAAGAAAAAGACATTCAAATTGTTTACCATGCTCTTTAACTTCCCTTAATTGTTAAGATTTTCTATAAATATTATCGCAATGGCTTTGTTTAAGCCTATTTAATTCATTTTATAGTGTGTATGAATGCAATAGCTCCTGTGCAAAGACTTTAGAGTCGCTGATAATTTATAAATTTCACTTTTTTAATTCTTAGCTTTTCGGAAATTTAATAATAAGAATAAATTTGAAAAAGTTTCAATAACCAGAGAAAGCTCTTTTTATCCCTGCAAATTTTGTGAATGTTGCGTATTATTAAATTTTATCATAAAGAAGGCAATGTCTACCCTCTGAATCTATTAAAGGATGCTTTCATTTATTTCAAAACAGAACTGAAGAACAAATAGGAACCATCAGTCCATATCTCCAGAATATTTCTCTTTATACAGACAGCACACAGAGCTTTGGGCTGCAGGAAGGTGGGTGACCTGAGTATCTTCTTTTCTTGTGGCTATGGATTCCTTTCAGCACTGCTCTTGGCCTCCAAATCTTTGGCTTTGGCTCCAGCAATGGGAAGGGTCGGGTCCTTCTTAACTTTCAGAACCATCTTCATGAAAATGGACCCTCAATAGCCACTTTTGGAGGCATAATCAGATGCAGCAGGCAATCACCCAGGCTTCCTGCTGCAGGAGGAATTTAGGGGATAAGGCATTTAGGGAGGCACAGTCTGGAAGCTACTCAGTTGCATTGCTTCTTGCTTTTTTCAAGAGCTAGAACTTGTAAGAACATATTTTAGTAACAAAGCAATGCACTTCTAGTAGCTAACTTGTTCTATTTTACACTAATATTTATTGACAGTTATATTGACATTGTATTTGTTCTCTTATACTGAATAGCCTAGTTCCAGTATAAGGTCAGATTATGATTGTTTTACTTTATGTAATTATAAATAAGTGCATTCCAAAAATAATTGTACCTCATTGTAATAAATTAAGAAGGCTAGTTAGGCACAGTAGCTCGTGCCCTAAGCTTTAGCCTATGAAGTGGCTGGGGCTAGGGATCGCAGTTCAATACTGTGAGAACTAGTTCCAAAAAATAGCTGGGCATGGTGGCGCATGCCTGTAATCCCAGCTATCTGGGAAGCTGAGGCTGGAATTGCTTGAATCTGTGGTACCCCAGGCAATGAGAGCCTGCGGTTCCACAGGCAAAAGTATCAAGATCTAGTCTCAAAAAAAGAGAAAAATTAAGAAGTCTGATGAGTTTCAAGAATTCTTTGCAGTTCAAATTTTCTTCTGAAGTATTCCTAAGTTCAAACAAGAAAATATAGAAAGGAAATTACTTTATATCTACTTTGATAAAGTTCCATTAGTTCCTATTTTTAGGAGCTATTTTAACTTCCTGATCCATTGTGTTTTTTCTATTTAAAAATCACCAATTATAAACTATATAACAAGATGTTTTGATAAAAGGCCTTATTTCCATTAAGTTTTCTCTTTTTCACATCTTGCTATTCATGAAGATAATTGGGAAAAATTACATATGCCATTATATACCCAGCATTTTTCAGTGTATCATAAAAATCACATGATATTCCTGTGTAAATATTATATTCATTGTTTCTAATGACTACAGTGTTTCCCATTGCATTAGATACAGCGTGATCATTCAGTTCCCTATTGATAGTAAGTTGTTTCAATTATTTGTTGTTAAAAAGAATATGAGAATTATAGCCATTATAGGAAAGGCATGTATAGATTCCATTTTAAAAAAGCTAAAAATACTACATGATTTAGCCACCTATTTACATAAAGATATGAATACGTAAGTCATGCATGCATGTGCGCACACACACATACACACACACATCTCATGCACTACAGCATTATTCACAATAGCCAAGAGTTGAAAACAACCTAAATGGCCATCAATGAATTAGTGAATAAAGAAGGCATGGTATAGATACACAGTAGAATGTATCCTGTCCTAAAAAACAACAAGAAGAAAGAAAAAAAAAATCTTGTCTTGCCATGTAAAATAAAATGAGTGGATCTAGAGACCATTATGCTAAGCAAAATAAATACTAATATGGAGAAAGACAAACTTTGATGGTTTCACTCAAAATTGCAAGCTAAAGAAACATATGAAGAAAACAAATTTTTAGACTCTTAAGAACAAAATATCAGTTACCACAAGGAAAGTGGGCAGGGGAAGGAGTGAGATCAGTTAAATGCATCCTTTGAGTGGTGAAGAATGATGCATGTGTCGAAGTGATATACACATATGTAGATTTCTAATACTGTCTGTCTGAAACCTATACAATGTTTTCACCTGATTTACCTTAATTAAAAAAAGAGGCTAACATGATGAGTGATTAATCTTTTCATTTTTTATAATACAACTGATGAGAGATTCTTAACATCATAATGTTAATGCACTGTGTAACTTCATGATGTCAAAGATTCTACCATATCTAAAATGCTTCCTCTTTTCCCAAATTCATCAGTAATATATAAGACAGCTCATTTCTCTACATCCTTATTAATAAAATATTTCATTCCACTTTTGGGATTTTACCAATCCAGTTAGCAAATATATTTGTCTTTTATTGCAAGTGGTGGTGATCAATTTTTTTTATGGTCAAGACATTTATTTTATATATACTTTATTATATAAATAATACATATAGATCAATTTCATATCATTGTAAATCTCAAGGGTCACCCACCACCTCCTTTCTTTAAAAGAATGCCTAGCTTACATCATTTACCTCTTATACTAAAGGTTGTTGACTTTTACTCCATGATATTTAATAGTTCCTCATAGATCAGAAGACAATTTCTTAATTATATCCGTTATAGTTAGACACTTTACCTTTTATATTGTAAGTATCATTTCCCAGTTTGCTCTTGTGTTTTGAGTTAATTTTTTGTTTTGAAATAAACTCCCCAAAAGTACCAGCTAGGTTTTTCCCAGTATTTGCAAAATAAGCTTTCTCTAGCAATTATTACTTGGTGTGGGAGACTACTATCACTTACTTTTTTTTTTTTTTTTAAGTTAAGAGCAATGAAGGTCCTAGAGGGGATGGTTACCTTGTCTCAGTCATTTGCCTTTTTCCTACTGGAAGAAGTAATAACTTCTCCCATGACCAATAAGAGGAGAATTTGTGCAGCTATAACTTAGCAGTGAACAGGACCTCTCTAACTGAGAAATTCATCTTAGTTTACTCTAAGATTAGAAGATGAGGTCATCCCCTCTTTGACATATGATGTGCCCCCTCCTATATATATATATAAAATGTCATTGTTTATATACATATATATACACACATACATATATACATAAATATGTACATATATAAATATGTCCCTAGTTAGCCCTAATTTACTTTATAATTTATAGTGTAGTCATTTCTCAATACATATTGCTAAATTTTGCCCTTTATCCTACAAGTCTGTCTGTTGTTGATTTGTTCATCTGTCCAGCCTCAAAGAAACTGAAATGGAGTGAGGGAATTTTCCCCTGCCCTCTGACATTATGTTTCTCCCCTAGTATTCATCTATTAAAAACTTCAGACCAATTTTATTCTAGCTCATGTATAGTTCCATGTGTGTATCTATTATTCTCTAAACAATATGAAACTAGTAGTGATGAAAATCCAGGGGGAAAAATCCAATTTACCTTTTTATCAAATAACTATATAGTAGCCACAATACTACTCAAGGTCTTAAATAAGTATCTAAAGTATGCAGTTCTCTTTATTTCTGGCATATATCAGAGAAATGTGTTTTCCCACTACAGTTACTTTAAAGCAAAAGAATTTAACTTTAACTATAGGTGTTGGCAGAACCATGTCTGCAGAATTTTTTGAGATATTAGCATTTTTTAAATTTTATGTTTTTTCACAATCATAAAGAATCATTTTTAATTACATGCTGTTTTTAAATGTTTAGAAATGACTTATTTTTATAAAAATGCCAAAGTATGGTAGTCATTTATATTTCAACATTTTACATAATTCCTTTTAAATGTTTGTAATACATTAACAAATAAAATTGCAAAATGAATTTTGCAGATAAACAATGTACTCACATCATTAGAAATGATCAGATTTGCAGTAAGAAGTCTGAGTATGAGTCAGCATTTTTATAGACACTACAGTAACAGTCAGACAGTTGTTTCAGAGATAAACTGAAGCAGTTTCTGTTATACACAGATTCCTAGGAATCCCCCAAAATTTGCAAATTTACTTTCAAAATAAATGATCTGCTATTTCTAGCAATAGAAATAAAATTTCTTTGACAAACATATGCAAAACATTTTCTTTTGATTTTTAATGACAGAAATAAATTCAAAAATCAGATAAGAAAAGTCCCCTTTTCCAGAATTATATTTTAGGAATGGTTCTAAAAAGCTGTAATACTTTGCAATAAAGACAGAAAAAATTAAGTCATGCATCCCTGGAAAAGATCTACTGTAGCTTTATAATGTTACAGTCTTTAAAAAGCCCTTTGGGCATTCAAAATCTTGGAATACTTTCTAAAATAA
>PVHY01003352.1:44542-62217 GCA_004024945.1 Uropsilus gracilis
TTTTTTTTTTTTTTTTTGAAAATAGGTCTAGCTATTTTTGCCCATGGAACCTCAGGCTCTCGTTGCCCGGGGTACTATGGACTCAAGCCATCCCCAGCCTCAGCTTTCCAGGTAGTTGGGATGACAGGCGCGTGCCACCACGCCCAGCTATTTTTTTGGAACTAGGTCTCGCTACGGGCCCCAGGTGGGACTCGAACCGCGATCCCTAGCCCAGGCTGCTTCATAGGCTGAAATTTACAGGCATGAGCCACCGTGCCCAGCCTACACTGGTCACTTCTAATCTTCTAATTTATATGTGGGTGGCTGATACATGTGACTCTAGTCTTTACGTATTACTGTGTGCATTTAAGTTTCGGTTTTCTGGCAAATTAATAAAACCTTTTAAAGGAAGAACAACAAAACTTTGAATTGTAATCATGCACTAGCATAAATTTAAACACTACAATATTAGAGGGTTTATTTGGTTATAAACCTTTTACTTGTTTTCTTATTGTCAGTTTTCAAAAAACCAAATTTGCAAAATCTATGGACTTGTAATGAGTATTTGCAAAATGTGTGGACTTAATAATGAATATTAGTGCTCTTACTGGCATGTTAAGAAAAGCAATTAAAGTGGAGATGGATCTTCAAAATTTTAGATGGACACTCCATGTAACATTTGCCTTTAAAAAAAGTTATAAATTTTGTGCTTTGCACAGTTTGCATAAATCAGATAGAATATGCATAGGTTTGACATATTATTTAAACCCACAGGTACATAGATTTCATGCTAACATTGAAAATAGAACTGGTTCCTGTTTCTCCACCAACGTTGATGTGTTTAATAACATTTAAGCCTCCCTGAGACAACATGGAAATTATTATCAAATAAAGGTTTGTATTTTTTTAAGAATTCTCCTTGCAGTTGTAAATATGAACAGTAAAATGGAACCAAGAGCCTCTATATCTATTGCTATTTATAAGCTTTTTATAATAGGTTTGATACTATTGAAAGGATCTTCCCTCATCGCTACATAAAATCCATGATGGAAGTTAAAGAAAGTGTTACCCGCAGTGCTGGAGGTAAGGAGGCTATGTCTATGCTGCTGGGATGGGAGAAGAATAGCTCTGATGTTTGAGTTTTCTTTTCACTTTAATATTATCAGTATGCACCAAAAAAAGGGAAATGATTGAAATATTTGATATTCAAAACAATACATGTAAAATATTAAAAAAATAGGAAACACATTATTTTAAATTTAGTTTGTGAAGATCTATGTCTATACTTAGTATCCATTTTTAGGTGTCATATATAAATTTATATGTTCAATTATTATAAATCTATTCACTAAAAATATTTCCCTTAGTGTGGGTTTGGGTGAAGTACTTATTTGAACAGTGCCTAACTTATGTCCCTGGAAGTATATTGTACAGCCATTGACATTTTACACAATATTTGAGCTTCAATATCGTTAAAAAAAGTATTTTAAATAGAATAGACATATGATATGTAAAAATTTATACATATTCATAAAGTCTAGGAAATAATATAGTAACTATACGTGGGCAACAGTGGGTGTTATTATGACTTTGCTTTTCACACTGTTTCAAATAGTCTGCAGTAATTTTACACACCTCTGGACAGAAACATTTCTGAGCCTTCGAGGACTGAGATAATCAAATTCATTGAGAGATGATTTTGTGTCTACTTATGTTCCCTTCATTCAGATGAAGTGGATGTTGTTGCCAAAGATGCCATTTAAGAGAGAACATGTAGAAAAAAGAAAAAGGTCAAGGGTTACACCAGGAATGAAAGATCATGTAGCAAGAGCTTCTGATAAGCTTCACCCTCCCCTATCATGTCAGAGGCAGCATCAGGTAGAAATGAACATGAGGGAAACTTTATCTAAAGAAGAAATAGCAAAGTTATCATAAGAAGTTGAGCCTACCTCTTCCCTGAAGTTTCCATCTCCCCTACTGTACTGATATTCTATTTGAATGTCTTTAGTTTTACTGGAGAAGAACTAAAGGATGACAGTGACTGTTCGCCTCCCATTGCATGCATTTCTGCTTGACCACCCTGGGCGAACTTCCTGCAAGTGAAATCGTAAAGACAGGAGCAAGAACCTCAAGTTAAGGTCAGGGAGGAGGCAAAGGGCTGGGGGATCCAGGTCAGGATGAGCCCAGATCCCCAGAGACTGGGTTTTCTTGTCTAGAAGACTTTTGCTTCATGGGTAATATTGGGTGCTCCACATGCTTTCTAGAATAATTACAAAATAAGATGCATTGCCATTATATAACTTATCTAGTTTAGAGAGAAAATCAATGTGTGTGTTTTAATGTAAAAAAGTGAAATATGACTTATATCTCTGCCACAGATGCCTAAATAAAAATACTAAGTGTCGGGCCAGGCATGGTGGCTCGTGCCTGTGAGCTTCAGCCTATGAAGCAGCTGGGGCTAGAGATCGTGGTTCGAGTCCTGCCTGGGGCCCATAGTGAGACCTAGTTCCAAAAAAAATAGCTGGATGTGGTAGCATGCGCCTGTAACTCCAGCTACCTGGGAAGCTGAGGCTGGGGATTGCTTGAGTCTACGGTACCATGGTCAACGAGAGCCTGCAGTTCCACTGGCAAAAATAGAGAGACCTAGTCTCAAAAAAAAAATATCTAAGTGTCTATTTAACTCAATTTGGGCACTAAAATGATTTTGTTAAATGATTATTTTCTATTTTTCATAGATGAGAAAAAATGAAGCCACGGAGCTAGACTTTTCAATGAGACCACACCATACCCATTCTCCATGTACAACAGCTGTGATCTATGACCAAACACAGATACACAATGGGGACAGGGTTGGACTTGTTTGTGTCACTATGGTCCTCTGCTAAATGTCAATCAATAGACAGGATCTTAAACAAATTATTTCTTGAATATCAGTCTCCAAAATAAAAAAAGTGACCATTTGACACTGAGTAGTCATTGTAAAATTAATCCAAAGTATATAAAAATATTCCTGCCCTCTTGGAAAAAATTAAAGCTCTAAGTAAGTCCTCTGTCAAAATCAACTGACATATTGAGGCTTCCTCAGCTTGGTGAAGGCATGGAAGCTGCCAACAGACAAATATATCCATGTATAAAGATAGGTGGTGTTTCCGTGACTTTAGATGAAATGATATATTAAGCATGTGGGATTTAGCTTCTGCAGGTGAGGAATCTAATCACCCTTGGCAGCTGTCGTATTTACAGCAGCATATGAGAGGTGGGAGCTGAGTACAAGTGTCAGGGAAAGGAAAGTCCTTCTCAGTATCAAGATTTCTCCAACAGATGGCTTGATAGCTTCCTTTTTACATTCGATGAGTTTGAATTTTTACCATAGAAAATATATTCTAATAATGCCTCATCTGTCAAATTAATTTGTTGGAGAAATCAAATGATAGAAAGTAGATTCACAAACTTTTAAATAGAGAGTTGGGAAGTCTTTTGGGTGCTCTGTCACACTGGAAGTGGCAGTCCCAATGGACCCTCTGGTCTGTGAGACTGCAGAACTGAGATTCAGGGAAAGGCGGCAGGATAGATCATGGGGAATTATAAAGATTGGACATCAAAAAAAGCTAGCCTGCCCACATAGCTCCTCATGTCCAGAGGGAGGACAATTCAGGCTATAGAAGGAATGCGGTGACTTTGGATTATAATCCAGACTATAGCAAACAGCAATCTAGTTCACAATGCCGTAGAGAAATACATCCATCTACATATCTCTTATGCAAAAGAACCTCAAGCAATATAAGTCTGTAAATGTAAGTGGTAAACTATAAACTATAACTACATAATTTGCACATGTGAAGAGGGAGGACTTCAACTATTCTACACTTTCTCCCACAAGGGTCTTTGAGATTCAGAGACTTGCTTCCAGAAACAGAATAAGGAATGAAATTGTAGTAACTTCTGATGAAGAACTACATAGACTCCACATAAACGAGCAGGGAGATTACATGGATAAATATTAACCAGAAGTGATACAGGTAGTGAGAATTCTTTCCTTAAACCCATCACCTTAGACTGATAAGAGGGAAGAGAAGAAAAAGATGGTAACCTAAATTCCAGTTCTAGAAAAGTCTATTTCTAAAAGACATAAACCATTAGCTCGAAGTAATTTTCCAGTTTGATCAAGGGTGTGTTTTATTCTTTTTGCTTATTTTTATGATGATGAATGATCCTTGACTGTACTTCTGTGGTGGACTAAAGTACCTAGGAGAGAAGGGCAGATTAAAAATAAAAGATAATCCAAGACCTTAAAAGATATATTGCTCTTTGAGGCAGAAAACAAAGATGAAGTGATGATTGAAAGTGCTGCAATAAGCCTCCGAGTGGAATGAATTTACTGATTGGAAAGAGAAGGCAAATAAGAGTTGATTGTTCTCTATACAAATTAAAAGGAAAAACATATTTAGATATTAGAAGAGGATGGGAAAACACTGCAGAGAATACCTTCAGTTCATGCATTTTACTTTCGCTTTGGCTGCATGGAATGTTCCTTTTAAGACCTGGAGCCATACTGAATCTACAGGTTCCTGGCAACTATCTATTTCCCGGTGATACGTGGCAAATATCGATGAGTGTATCTCTGACCCTGTTTGGAAACAGGATAAATGAAGATGTCACTGGAACACATCTTTGAAGAAAAAAAAAATACCATATGCACAAAGAAAGGGAGAAACATACAGAGGGCAACATGAAAAATAATGATCATGAAGATCAGCACAACCCAGCCTGGTGAGGGGCCCGAATATACCTAGGATATGAGATTATTTTCAGTTATAATCTCTGTGCCACTCAAGCTGCCCATCTATTGATAAGGAGCCTGCCCTGTGTGCCCACTCTATTTGAAGAGAAGACCCAAGCCGAAGAGCTGGAGGTATAGTTACTTTCAGAAAGCATATTACAGCCAGAAGCTCTTCATATCTTGGGTCACATACTGAATGGGTCACATACTGAATGGGGAGAGACAGAAAGTCAGCTTGAGTAAGGGTGGCTGTCTGGAGTGACCAAACTTGAACCACAGGCAACCAGTTTTATAGTCTAAAACTGTCACTTTGAAAGGTGTTTTAGAAAGTTTCAGGCTGATAGAATGGAGGCAATTGAGAAGCTGCTTCCTGTAGGTACCAGGAGAACAAGACCATAGTCCCAAGATTTCCTCTCTCACTGGTTGCAAGGAATATCATAGAATATTCCTGAACTCTTGGTTCGGATTGTGATGGAGTCTTCTCTAGATGAAGGTGAGTCAAGCTTGGCACCATGGGGAAAACATTGTTGTGTTTGGGGAGACTATAGGACCACATTGGTGGGGGTCCCATGTGGTGATGCCCATCGGAGGAGGTGGGAACCAGCACTGCTGAATCACATAGTGTCATACAGTGTTGTAAACCAATGCTATCAATGTATAAATGCATATGCATATATACAAACATCTTTAGCTTTATAGCTTTGTCTCTAACACCTATATTTAAAAATACATGACCCATTGCTTTTGTTTAAGACACCAGCATGCCTACATTTTCTCATGTGATTAATTATGAAATCCCCATGGTATGACATTTCTTATTTAAGGAATAAATGAAGGTATTTCCACCTTTGTCAGTGTAAAATAACCCAAATCACTGTCTCCATGACTCATCTACAAGACACAAGACATTAGTCTAAATAACAAGCCATAAAATGGAGAATCCTATGAAAATAAAAAGTGAAACTGTAACTGCTGAAAAGAACAAAAAGATGTGTACGCAGGAAAAACGACAACTCAGACACACACACTCACAATCTCTAGCAGAGGGAAATGCAGAGCAGTTTAAATGAATGAACAGCTCAGTGAGCAGGCAAATGAGAATGATTAGAAAAACACATTCTCTTACACAAAAATAGAAATATGGAAAATAAAGTATAATGCAGTCAATGTGACTTTTGTCCACATTTGGTTGGAATTCTTTAATGGGTTCTGACTTTCTAGCTATTTTTCAAGTGGGGATTTCAAAATTAAAATCCTTAAGTTGATTTATTAATCCCTCAATTGCCTTTCCTCATTTTCCTTCTCACTCCCAAAAGGAAATAAAGCCTCAAAGCTTCCTTCTCAGCTGTTTCAGCCCCAAAGGAAAAGAGAAGGAAAGCAAAGAGAAGGTCCACCTGTGTCTTTGATGGGTATATTAACCAGTTTTTCCAGACACCGAGTCTGTGTGCACTGGTCTACCTAAGACATAATCAGTGAGCTAGCTCTCAGTACCCTGATGATCAGGACAGCCAAGATCTGCCTTTTGCCATAGGAAGTCAGGCACTGTGGGCAAGTGCAAGGTGCAAGCCCAGTCCTAAGACCTGGGGTTGACCAGGCAGTGCTCAGCACTATTAACCCAGAGTCCAGAGACCCAGCACCAGGGTCAGATGTTCCAGTGACAGGAAGGACAGGCACCCCAACTCCATGAGGGAAGAGAATCTCCCCCTCGTGTTGCCTTTGTCCCTTTTGGGTTGTTAAAGGATTCTGGGTATCTCTGCGTGTAACTAGCCTACAGTGTCCCTGGTGGGAAGGTGTCTCCTAAATTCCTGGAGTGAATGTCAATCTCTCCCAGATCCACCTTCACAGACACTCTGAGACATGCTGTTTACCAGCTACCCAGGCATCCCTTAAACTAGTTCCTGTTACATATGAGATCACCATAACCACAGGCAGTCATACCCAAGAAATCTGACTGCAATGTCCCTTAACTATTGATACTTACAAAGTTGTTCTTTTAAAGGGAATGGTGCTGATTGTGAGTAAGACCTCTCCCTTCCACCACTTACCCATGTTCTGGGTTTCAAAGTAGATCTTGAGAGAATGTCTCCTACCTCCAGACATACTGGAGTCGTGGTGTATTTCGAGGTCTCTCCAGGGATCCAGGCCGCTGCTCCTGCCAATTTCCTCCAGCTGTGCTGCCTGGGAAGACGAGGCTGATTTCTAGCAGCTGTGGATGCCCAGTCTGCAGAGAAGTCCAGCGCCACACCACGGTGCACAGGTAGTGAGTGTGCTTCCAGAAAATGTCCAGTCAGGGCATTCTCAGCTCTTGCAAAAATAACTTGGAGACATGAAGACAGATGGATGCTAGAGCTCAAGCAGGTCTTGCAGTGTTGAATAAGTCAAGGATTTAGGTCAAATAAAGGCTATCACATCTATGTATTAATTCAATATGTGCCTTCACAGTCCATGTGCTAGTGAATTCTGGGAGCTGAGGGCAAAGCTGTAATGAAAACAGAGTTTCTTTCCCCTCGTTTTCAGGTCCCCAGCCCCCTTAAATCAGCTCAGTCTGGAATAAAGTCATCTGTATGGAAAGTTCTGCTACCCAGAAAGGTGGTGCCCCCCCATCCCCCGCTGCCGCCAGGTGTTACTTTCTTCTACTTATCACATCCACTCCTGACACACAGGCACACAATCACACCCACACCCAGGTTGAATGGCATTCCTGAATAAATGACATTCTCATGCATTACCTGGAAATGGAGATAACTATAACTGAATAAAATACATCATTTTTAATATGTTTGTTTCCCAATTTTAACTGTTCAGTGATGAGCAAAGCCTCATTTTTTAAATTCATCTGATTGTAGAACCTGGTCTACCAGAGGTGGAGGAGAACACGGGGGTGTGGCATTGGAGACATGGGGGACCTTGGAGGTGGGTGTAGCATGGCAACACCACCTGGAAGGACTATCCTTTACCCTTACACACAAGTATTGGGGGAAACCAATATTCAATCATTTTTTTAAAAATTAAATAATTCAACAAATCTAATGGTATTATGTTGTAATTAAAAATACCTAGTATTCTCCAGCTTAGTGGGATTTCAGTTGTAGGTAGAGACAACTAACTGTGCATGGATATGCAATACAAGGTAGTATTTGAACATCTGTTCCAGAGTCTTAGGAAAACTGAGTATCATTTAGTGAATGTGGAACAGGTATACTGGTAGGAGGCAAGGCAAGGGAAGATCATTAAAACTTCCCTGAACTGTTGAGTCTCGTAGAGAAGAGAGCAGAAATTATTCACTGGGTTTAAAGCAGTTTGTATTGGTGCTTTTCCAAGTTCACAGGGACAATCAAATACTAGTTCCAGTATTTCACATATTAACCAGTTAATTTCAAAGAAAATGAACAAGGGTGATCAAAGAATTTTATTTTGCATATTAATGTCACCAAAGCCTGCTTAAATAAAGAAATATCTCAACAAATATACTCTTCTTACTGTTGTTTTCTTTACCAACAGCTATTCTTGTTATTAGATAGATGCAACACCAAAGCTGCTCTGAATGGAAGCCGTGGATTCTAGAGAAACACACACATAAGATGCAGTCTGTTTTTTTCTCCTGAGAATTCTCTCTAGTTTTCAGTCTTTCAAGGTTTGAATAATTAGTAGAAATAAATCGCTCATATATTGAGAAGCTTTAGAATCAGGTATTTTTTTAAGTTATTTGTTATGGTGATACGAGGAGAAAGTACCTTTCTTCAGCTTTTTAATGAGATATTTAAATTTCTTTTTTTGAGAAGAGAGTAGCATGTGCTCATGTAGACAAAGGTATATTACTTCAGGAAACCATGAAGAAAGAAAAATTATCTATTGCATTCTTATTCATTTTAGCTCTAAAACTTAAGAACCATTTTTTACATTGAAGCTATAGAATTTATCATGTTGACTATTTTTCCAATTAAGCAGTGCATTGCCTTTCAACTCCTGTAGGGGTTATAAACCAGTATGAGGAAATATGCTAAAATATGATTGTTTTCCTCTTGGGTCTTTATTCTCTCCTTTTCTTCATCTCCCCTCACTAACTTTCATATTGGCATTCTGTCTCCTTCTATGATATTTTCATTTTTCTTTTTTTTAAAATAAATTTTCAGTCCTATATTTAAAAGGAAGTTTAAATAGTAGAATAGTCTCATCCAAGCCAAAGCTACTCCACAACAGAGGAGAGACTTACAATACAGAGTTCTAATATAACATCAAGATCACAGATGCCCATGTAAATGGAAACACAAAGGTGTGAGGGCAGGGATCATGCCCATAGATGTTTCCTTTCACTGTATACTGCCTTCCCCCTCTTCACCTGACTCTACACTCTGACCAAAAGCTGAGAGACACCACCATGTCCAGGATCCTGCCTTCTCCTGCTTCACTAGGTACATTACCCTCCCTCTCATAATCCTCTCTCCATCCCAGCATTGGCTCCTACATAGGTGGCATGAATCTGATACTCTCATGGAAGAAGTATGGATCCCAGTTGACCATGACTTCCAAGGCTCTCAACTGGAGGTAGTGCACACCCAGCTGCTCATACTGGTTTTATAGATGGCTTTTCTATCACAAATTAAACTTCTCTAAATGCAAACTCAATAATGACTAAAGGTGACTTAAATAGCTTTAAGCATTTAAAGTGAATTAAATGATAAGGGGGAAATAATTTTAAAACTAAATATATAAAATATTATACTTTGGTATTTAAAAAGATTTTCTCAGAACCTTATTTAAAGTCTATCCCTTCTGGTGTGTCATAGAAAATAAAAATATAAAGGGGCATTTTCATTTTTATCCTTTGGCCTCTAAGAAGCAAGGAGGCTGGAAGAACAAAGATAAGAACAAAAAAAAAATAATAATAATCTGGGCTTAGCTATAGAGCAATGACAAATTCCTCTTAAATCACAGAAGAAAAGAAAATTTAAAAGATTGATAACGTTCAGTGCCATATAAATCATCTTTTCCATCTATCAGCCTGGGCCTATCTATCTATATTATTTCTGGAGGAAGTATCCTCTTGACAAGCTGTTGCTCTTAGCAACAAGTCATCCTGATATTTTCTTTGATTATAACTAAAGAGCAATATCCATTCTTGTTACATGGGTGTAAAGTATAATTTAAAGCTCATTAAAAGTGTAGCAGGTGTTCACATATAAAGTGCAAAAAAAAAATACAGACGAAAGAATTTCTCTATGGCTGGGCTGTCAGCGCTCTAAAAGCCTAATTTATTTTGCATAACCTTTTAGCAAATAGACATGATGATAATAGAGAGAAGAGAAATGGAAACAATATATGCAGGAAAGTAAAAGGACTTAGCCTTTTGATTTGACCTTGATTCCCACCCTTTGAAAACATTACAGTCTTTTAACAATTGCAGCTTGACGGATAACACACTTTTCTTCCCAGGAGACACAAGTTCTTCAGACATTTTCTTAGCATAAAATCTGCTCTAAAGTAGAAAAAGAGTAGGTGCACAAACCGAAACAGTCAGCTCCTATTTATCGAGAGGCCAGGAAGGGGAGGGAAGGCCCATCACCTGGTCCACTCAGGGGCATGTCCTTTCACCTGAAAATGGCCACTCAAAGAAAGAAAATCCAAGCCAGAATTCAAAAGGAAGTAAATGGAGCTGCTGGAAACTTTCTCAATGCCCTCTCCTGTGGGTCTTTGGTGTCCATGGGGTGAGAAGAACAGAGAGTCTTGACTGTGGCTTAGGGTCCTTTCCAACCAGAACCCCGGGAAAGAGCAAGTGAGTGGCGTTCCCTGGGATTTGAATAATTGTAATGAAGCATGTTTCTTCTTTTTTGAAAGATATACAAATGTATTTCTTATTACACATATATTAGATGTGTATATACATATGCCTATGTATGTATTCATATATATTGAATTATTATATCATATAACATCATATCATTTTATATTATATCATATTATATTATATTAATGACTACAACAGTAAGGACAATGTATAGTCAGAAAGAATGGGGAAAATAAAATGCAACTTACTTGAAATGAGACTGTGAGATTGAATGCATTGTCTTTGAAATATATAAGGTAAATATCATAGCAAGCAAACCAAAATTTAGAAACAAAATTTCATAAAATCTTAATAAAATCCAAAATGGGCAGAGGAAGGAAGTGAAAGGGGTTAAAGGACTTCATCTCACAGGTCAGTGGGGGGTGGGCAAGGGTGGGACCTGCTGCTTATTTTCATTTTCCAAATAATAGACCTTCATTTAAATGAACACCAATTAAATCAGTTGGCATTTCCTTCCATTTGCTACTAATATCTTTATGGCACTACTGTGAATTGAAAGTGAAGTTACTTTTCTATTAGTGGTTGTTTGAATTTGTCACTTGTAGCAAAGTACAAAGTGGCTTTATTTATTATTAATAGCATAATCATTCTACCATCCATGCTTCCCCATGTTCTTTGCCCACAAACATGACTAAGTAAATCTTTGCAGTGTGGCACTAAACTCTCAGTCATGAGTATGTGAGTGTAGTAACATAGACACAAATTCTGGTGGGGGTGCCAATCTTTCAGGTTCTCCCAGTCACGGGGATCCTTCTTTGATCAGGAGCACCTTTGGGTGACTTGGGGGGTTGTGCACTGTGTGTCCACTCTTACACTTCATGCAAAGGGGATCTGCCTTCTTCTTTCTACTGCTGGGTGACAAATCACCTGCTTAAAATTGCTAACCACAAAATGAACACATGCAGAAGACATTTATTCATCTATATCACTGGATTATCAGGTAGAGATTTCCTCTGTGTTGCCTGTTTTATCTCTAGGATTTATGATAGATGTCACTCCTTGACTTGGTCCACTGTCCAACCATGGTGTCCCCTCAATACCCATCCACACATTCTCCACCAACGTTTGGCATTTGCTGTGGCTGCTCAAGGGAGCAACTTCTATTAATAAAATGGGCAACAACAACTGCTGACGTGATGTGAAGAGAAAGGAACACTCTTGCACTGATGGTGGCAGTGCACTGGTCCAGCCATTATGGAAAGCTATGTGGAGAACCCTCAAGCTACTGAACATGGAACTACCATTCAACCCAGCAATCCCACTACTGGAGATCTACCCAAAGGACACAAAAACACTAATTCAAAAAGACGCATACTCGATGCTTATTGCAGCATTATTCACAATAGTCAGGATATGAAAACAACCCAAATGCCCCAAAACTGACCAGAGGGTCATAAAGTTGTGGTATGGAATATTATTCACCAATGGAATATTATTCATCAAAGAAAAGAAGACAAACATGCCATTCACAGCAACAGGGATGGTGCTAGAAGGAATCATATTAGCGAAAATAAGCCAGAAAGAAAAAGAGAAATAGAGGATATTCTCACTTTTATGAGGGACAAAGGGAAAACAAGCAAGCAAATGTACAAGAGAAATTTAAAACTGCCAACAAAACTGAAGCCTAAAGCAAGAGAGGGGGAGGTGAGTAAAATTGGGGGAGAGAAGGGCACAAGAGATTAAGATGGTTCACAGGTGATAAGGTGATGGGAGAACCTCAGGGTAGACAATGATGTTATGTGTGTGTGTGTGTGTGTGTGTGTGCAATTAATAAAAAAGAACCTACACAGCAGCTATGTGTGCTTGGATCTTCTGTACTGCCAGAGCCAAAAGTCACACAGGATATTAGTTCATTCCAACTGTCCTACACTGATATTATGGAGAACTAGGTCTTAAAAAAATATCAAATGTTTATTGAAAACATTTATTGTAATTGAATGATGACTTACTTTTGGCTACCAGAACTCCAGTGTGCTTCTCTTGAGGGGTGTCTCTCTTATTTTCTTTAAAGTAGAATACCATCTTTGATCATAAAGCTATTAGTAAGTAGGCTAGCTGATATAAAATACATCATTTTGTCCTCAAACTATCATTATAACTAAAGGATCTCCTTAGATTTCGTTGCAGAAACATATTTAATTATTTACCAGTAGTAGATTGCACTAGCTGTACTCTGCTTTCTGTTACCCAGTTTCCAAAAATACTTCTCCCCTAGTCAATAAGTAGTACATTCTCATTAAATAAATCTTCAAATACCAGATGAGAATATCTCTAAAGATATGGTTCAGGGGGGCAGGAAGTCCCAGTTTTGTAGCAGCTGAAATGACCCCATAATAAAAAGGTACAAATAATCTTTATAGTACACTACAAGGAAATAAAGCAATAAAAATAATTACAGGACTCAAAATAGCCTACAAAAAAAGAGAAACTATGATACAGTGTTATCAAGAATATTATTATAGAATAAAATAATGGATGTAAGTAATGACCTCCAAGGATTAGTAAAATTATGAGGTAGAGTTTGATGATGAACTTCATGATAATATGGATGTGATTTACCATCACCATAATTCATTCTCGAATCCCACTAAAATTTTGCCAGAGGAAGGCAGGAATCAAAAAGACACATTGCGAGGACTTACATGTGCTTGCTGTGAGGAGAGCATATCCACCTGCATCCTGAAAATAAGAATAAATATTCTAGCAGAGCTGAGGGCCTAGGGGGGTGGGGAAAGCAAAGGGAGTCTTACCCTTGAGAGCTCACAGTTCTCTGTATTCTGTGTCTAATACAGAACTTGGAATATCAGCTGTCAATGACTGAACATTAACATTTGGTGGGTAAGCCCTGAGCCTATCAAATGCTTGGGTACACTTGCATGGCACAAGGAAACCACCAGGACTTTCTGGATGGTCGTCCTTGGGTAGTAGCGAGAGGGGAGAGGCATTGTTGTCCACAGGAATCTAGAAAATTCAGAAATTCACTGTACCATGTGCTCTCCCTATAGTTTAATACACTGGAAGCTTATTTTCCCATTTTAACAATCCATTTGTTTAAATGAATGATTGATTTCTCAAAGAAAACACTGTCAGTGATTTTAGGCTAATGATCACATTTGCTTAATTTACTCAAATGAGAGAAAGAAAGTTTGTATAAGGGGGGAGGGTTCTATTTTCTAAAGGAAAAACTATGCAGAAGAATTTAAACAGACCAGAGGACATCAAAGGAGAAGGCACTTCATAGGCATCCAGTATGTGCTATCTTCCCAACTCTTTACTTCTTAAGTCTTGATCTCCAACCTCTGCCACACTTTTTCTTTCCTCTCAATGACCTTTTTTAAAATATCCTAAATATAAAATTGCAACTTTTTTCTTCTCCTTTATCTCTCCTGCTAATTGAAGTTCTTCCTCTAAATTCATTTCCTTGACATTCGCTACAACTGATATACACTCCATATGATTCACTCTCAAGATGGACAATATTCACTGTGAATTGGGAGTTTTCTATTTTTTTTTTCCATGAGAAAACTGTCACTCTAACAAAGATTCAAGTTGTGGTATAGTTTTCCTGTCTTTATTTCTTCCAGAAATACTTTTAATTCTTCAAGTTGTATTCTAGCATTCCTCTGCTTAGTCAATCTATTTCAAAACAGGAAGCTTCTAAATGAAGATTACCCAAAGCTTTCCTTATATCTGGCAAGTATATTGAGTCACTGATTACCAATCACCAAGTGCCCCCATGGAACTTGGATAAAACATCATTATCAGTAATGTCATAACATAACTACGAGTTAACTATCAGTAATGTTGATAACATACAGCATGGGGAGCAAAATAGTCCACACCTAATTAATTCTCCTCACATGAGCCAGGTTCCATGAGCAACACAATTTCATGAGTGAGGAGAAGGGAGCATTGCCTAGTTTCAGGAACTGCTCAGGATTCAGTAGCTAGTAAGTAAAGTCTTTAGAATCTGACCCAGCTCATCCTGGTCCTAACCACACAGGTCTAGAGAACCCCATCTTTCCCTACACATTCCTGCCCTAGGGTCATTATTCATTGACATCCTACAAAAATAGCAGTGTGTATGCTTAAAGCTAAGGATCCTAAAACTCTGCCCAAGGTCTGGAAATTTAATCCCAATGCCAGATCCACAGATGCCCTAGAATGTCCCTGGAATTGGTATACCTTATATTCCCAGATGTTCTGGGTTGGTAGGCTGGCATTATCATTTCTGCACAAAAACACCACAGATACATGACCCTAAAGGATGAGGGGTCAGTATATAATGGGAATGAAGATCTAGACTGGTTAAGGGAGGAGCCCAGGAGGCTGACTCTTCTTTTTCAACAGCCACCTGAGAAAAGTGAACTACAGCACTTATGTGTGGAGAGGAATAATTTATCCATCCTGTTTCCATCCTATCCTTTCTGGACATAACACCACCACCATCTGCAATCTTTACTGACTTACAAACTCAAGAATTTGGCTTGCTCTTTAACTGCCGTTAGTTTTAAATCATGTTGCACTTTAAAAGATTAACAAATAACATTATAAGTGGAGCCAAAAATGGCAGAACTGTGTCAGTGTAATGCAGACAAATAAAATACAGACTCTGGATTGATTTGTGCAGACAATTCTTTTCATTAAGGGTGCTGTCAACAGAAAGCTAAAAACAACTGAGAGCAAAAAAAAAAAAAGTCTGCAACTCAAAAGTGTTTCCTTATCCAGTTTCTGTTCCTGGAAATCATTTTTGTTCTTGAGATTGTTTAAACCAAGACAGAGATACAGGGGATGGGCAAGAGGAGAGCAAGTAGGAAAATGAAGTAGGATAGACACAAACAAAACAAGCACAGAGAGATGAGCTTCTCTCTCTGGGACTAGTTTGGGCATTTTTTAATTTGAAAATAAAAATATAGTTGGTGTAAGTAGACAAGTTTCATTCCAACCTCTACACTTTCTGTTTATTGTAAGTTGCATGACCAGAAAGTTGGGGATGGGAGTAACTAACACTGTCACTTTTGTGGAATTCTCATTTGTCCTGTGTAAAATGGAGATAGAAGGAAGAGGCTTTTGTTACTACAATTTCAGGAGGACAAATTGTTTATAAATGAACTTTGTTTACAACTATAACTTTGTTTATATTACAAATATTTTTTAGATTTTATATTTTATTAAATGCTCCACATCGGCTGCCACTGCAGATTTGGAAAGTCACCCCCTTCAGCCAGGTTCTAGAGAGAACCTGCATGAACTTTCCCCCACTCAGGTGAGTTGCTGGAAGTCACAAGCACCAGCACCAGGCCTCTGAGAGGGTCCCTTCTTTGCACCATCACTGCCACTGCAGATTTGGAGAGCCACCCCCTTCAGCCAGATTCTGGAGGGGAACCTGCCCAATCTTTCCCTCACTCAGGTGAGATGCTGGAAGTCACTGATGCTGGCGCCACAAGCAGCACTGGCGCAAATTACTAAACTAAACTACAGATCTACTTTCAATCTGAAAAACATTACTATCAACATGCCGACCAACACCAGATCCATGGTTTCTCAATATGTAAACAAGTTAGAAAGCAAAACACAGTAAGGAGGAAAAACCATAGACATTCAAGCAAACCCTACAGGAAATAATCCATCACCACCAAATAAAAGACAATCTTCAGAAAACATGAAGGAAAACATTGAAGAAATGATGTGTATCTCAGACAAAGTTTCCAACATCAACATGTTAAGTGCACTTCAAAAAATAAGACAAGAACCTGAAAAAAAAAAGGACAACAGAATGATAGAAGCATTTAATGCACTAAGGGAAGAAGTAGAAACATGTAAAAAAGAAAACATCAATATGTATAACCTAACCAGCAAACTGAAGAATTAAAATGAATCCCTAAAATTGAAATTGAAAGAGACTCAAGATTCAAGGGTTACAATAGATGAGCTCAAAAATGCATGGAAAAGCCATAGAAACAGATTAGATGAAATTGAAGAACAAATCAGCACACTTGATGATACAGAAATAGAGAGGACAAAGAAAGAAAAAGAGAGATAACAAAGGAAGAAGGCTGAAGAAAAGCTCAGAGATATGTCAGATTCCTTAAAGAAAAGAAACATAAGAGTAATAGGAATCCCAGAAGAAGAGGAGAGAGTATTGGGAACTGAAAAGCTTTTTAATATAACAGAGGAGAACTTCCCAAATCTGAAGAAAGAAATGAAAATAGTCATACAGGAAGCCAAAAGGACATCAAACTATTTTAATGAAAGAAAAGCCACAACAAGACATCATCGTAAAAGTTCCAAGAACCCAATATAAGGAAAAAAATGAGACTGGCTAGAGAAAAGAAACAGATAACCTACGAAGAAAAATCCATTTAGACAGATCTCAGATTTTTTTGAAGAGACACTCCAGTCAAGGAGAGAATGGAGTCATATTTACAAAAGTCTCCAAGAAAAAAAAATGCCAGTCAAGAACATTTTATCCTGAAAAGCTATCCTTCTTCTATGAAGGAAAAAAATGGTACTTTCTCTGACAAGCAAAGTCTCCAGAAATTTGCTACCACTAAACTCCCACTCCAAGAAATTTTGAAGGAGGCCTCAAGATCAAAACCATAAGAAGAACAAATACAAAAAACAAACAAACAAACAAAAAAAAAAACCCCACAAAACCAAAATGAACAGCAGGAAACCATCAGAATCGCAAACACCAATAATCATTCAAAATGTCCATGGACTAAACTCAGCTATCAAAAGACGAAGAGTTGCAGACTGGATCAGAAAACAGAACCCAACATTTTGCTGCCTCCAAGAAACACATCTGATCTCTAAGGATAAGCATAGACTGAAGGTGCAGGACTAGAAAACTACACTACAAGGAAACGGCCCCCACAAGAAAGCAGGAGTTGCCATTCTTATATCAGACAGAGCATATTTCAAATTAACAAAAGTGACAAAAGATAAAGATGGCCACTACCTGATATTAAAGGGTCAATCCACCAAAAGACATAACAATAATCAACATATACGCACCTAATGATGGAGCAACAAAAATCATAAAACAACTACTAGTAGAACTGAAATCAA
>PVHY01003352.1:62317-110028 GCA_004024945.1 Uropsilus gracilis
TTTCTTTTCAAATACACACAGATCATTCTTTAAAATTGGTAATATAGACAAATCTGAACAAATACACAAAAATTAAAATAATACCAAGCTCTTTCTTGGTATCTCTTTCTTGATCATAAAGGAATCAAATTAGAAATCAACAATGAAAAGAAAATAAGGAGAGTAAACACTACATGGAAACTGAACAAAAGGCTTCTGGAAGATCACTGGGTAAAAGAGGAAATCAAAGAAGAAATTAAAACCTACATGGAGGTAAACGACAATGATGACACAACATTCCAAAATTGTGGGATGCAGCAAAAGCAGTATTAACAGGAAAGTTCATAGCAATACAGGCTCAAATAAAAAGAATTGAAACAGCCCAAAGAAATACTCTAATCTCCCAACTTGAGGACGGAGAAAAAGAGCAAAAAAAAAAAAAAAATCAAAACAAACAAACAAAAAAACCCCACAATAATCCAAAACCCAGCAGAAGACAAGAAATAACAAAAATAAAAGTAGAGATTAATGAAACAGAAACCAAAATGACCATCGAGAAGATAAACAAAACCAAAAGATGGTTCTATGAAAAAATAAAATTGATACACCCCTTGCAAGGTTTACAAAGATGAGAGAAAACTCAAATAAACAGGATCATAAATGAAAAGGGAGATATTACAACAGCCTAGCAGAAATCCAAAAGATAATTAGAGACTACTTACAAACATTTACACACAAACAAATACAGCAACCTGGAAGAGATGGGCAAATTCCTAGTACAAGACAGTCATCCAAAATTGAAAAAAGAAGAAATAGAAAACTTAAACAGGTCAATCACAGCAGTGAAATTGAGGCAGTCATCAGAACTCTCCCTGAAAACAGGAGCCCAGATCCAGATCATTTCACAAATAAAATCTATCAAACATTAGAAGAGGGAATAACACTGGTACTGCTAAAACTATTTCAAAAAATTGAGAAAGAAGGAAAACTACCAAATACCTTCTACGAAGCAAACATTACACTAATTCCAAAACCAAATAAAGATAGTGCAAAGAAAGAAAACTATAGACAATCTCCTTAATGAACACAGATGCAAAAGTTCTAAACAAAATCCTGGCAAACCAAATCCAACATTGCATAAAAATGATGATCATCCATCATGACCAAATCGGATTCATCTCAGGGGCACAAGGATGGTTCAACACCTGAAAATCAATCAACATAATCCATCACATCAACAAAGAGAAAAACAAAAACCATGTGATCATATCAATAGATGCAGAAAAATCCTTCAATAAAGTTCAGCATCCATTCATGATGAAAGCCCTGGAAAAATTGGTATAAAAGGAACATACCTCAACATAATAAAAACTATATATGACAAACCCACAGCAAATATCCTCAGTGGGGAAAAATTGAAACCATTTCAATTAAGGTCTAGAACAGGGCAAGGATGCCCACTCTCTCCACTCCTTTTCAAGTCCTCGCTAGGGCAATAAGGCAAGAGAAAGACATAAAAGGAATCCAAATAGGGAAAGAAGAAATAAAGTTATCATTATAAGCAGATGATATGATACTCTATGTAGAAAACCCAGAAAAATCAACAGAAAAGCTGATTGAAATAATAAACCCATTCTATAAGATACCTGGATACAAAATCAACATAAAAATCAACAACATTCATATACACAAAGAATCAATCAGAAGAAGAAATTAAAAAAAAACACCCCATTAATGATCACACCAAAGAAAATCAAATACTTGAGAATAAACCTAAAAAAAGAGGTAAAAGACCTATACAAAGAAAGCTATAAAACATTCTTAAAATAGAAGATGATGTTTAAAAATGGAAAGATATTCCCTGTTCATAGAGCCAAAAAATCAACATTATCAAAATGGTCATACTACCAAAGGCAATCTACAGATTCAATGCAGTTCCAATAAATATCCCAATGAAAATATTAAAGTGATAGAACAAAAATTACTAAAATTCATATGGAACAACAAAAGACCATGTATAGTCAAAACCCTTTTGACAAGCAGAAGAGAGAATTGAGGTATTACTATTCCAGACTTCAAACTATACTACAAAGCCATAATACTTAAAACAGCATGGTACTGGCACAAAAACAGACAAATGTATCAGAATCGAATACCCAGAAATAAAACCACACAAACATGGTCAATTAATCTTTGACAAAGGGGGAAAAGACATACTCTGGAAAAAGATAGTCTCTTCAGTAAATGGTGCTGGGAAAATTGGATCAAAACATGTGTAAAAATGGACCAGGACAACACCCTCACACCCTGTACAAAAATTTACTCAAAATGGATAAAGGACCTGAAAGTGAAACCTTCAACCATAAAATACATAGAAAAAACATGGGCAAAGCCCTTCATGAATTTCACCTCAGAAATCCATTTGGGGAAACAACTACGGCCAGCAAAAAAATGAAGGAAAACATAAAGAGCTGGGACTATATCAAACTAAAAAGTTTCTGTTCAGCAAAAGAGACAATAAACAAAACAAGAGAAAACCAACCCACTGGGAGAAAATTTTTGCCCTCCAGACAAGTGATAAGGGTCTGATAACAAAGATCCACAGAGAGCTCCTACAGCTCAACAAAAACAAAGCAAAAAACCCAGTCAAAAAATGAGGAGAACTAATAAGACACTTCACCAAAGAGGAGATACAGATGGCTAATAGGCATATGAAAAAATGCTCCACATCACTAGTAATCAGGGAATTGCAAATTAAAACCATACTGATATACCATCTTATACCAGTAAAAATGGCCCATATAAATAAAACGGACAACAACAAATATTGGCACAGATGTGGAGATAAAGGAACTCTCTTACACTGTTGTTGGGAGTGCAAACTGGTCCAGCCACTATGGAAGACTGTGTGGAGGACCCTCAAACAATTGAAAGTGAATTTACCATTTGACCCAGCAATCCCACTACTAGGAATGTACCAAGAAGACATAACATTAATTCAAAAGGACACCTATATACACAGGTTATTGCAGCTCTGTTTATGATTGCCAAGATTTGGAAACAAACCAAATGTTCCAAAAAGGATGATTGGCTAAAAAAAATGTAATACATATACATGATGGAATACTACACATCAACCAAGGAAGATAAACACATGTCATTTGCAGCAACACAGATGGAACTAGAAAGACTCATATTAGTAGAAATAAGTCAAAAAGAAAAAGAGAAATACAGGATGGTCTCACTTATATGATGAATATAGTGAAAAACAAATGAATAAGAAAAAATAAAACAACCAATGGGACTGAACAATGGAGCAAGAGATGTGGAAGAAAGGGGAGAAGTGAAGAGCACAAAAGAGCAGTATGGTTAACAGATATTAACAAAGTGAGAAAGCCCTGGGATACACAATAATGCAGTAATGTGATATAAGTATAAATGCACATATATATGCATTTTTTAAAAATTTAAATTTAATTAAAAAAAGCAACAACCATCACAGAGATATTTGACATTCTCTGTGGATATCTTTTCTACCCTATCCCCCATTATTCATTCCCAGAAATAATAATTACTACACTGGATCTGATGCCTACCATGCCAGTGGTATTTGAAACTTTTAAATCACACATCAGTAAATAATACATTATTTTGCATGGCTATAATTTCATAATTATGGCATTGTAATATGTATATCTATCTATGTAACTACTTTTCTTCCCATAAAATTTTTAAATTATTATTAAAAAAAAATCTCCTAACTAGGATATTGGAGAACATCCCCGTTTGTTACTTCTATTATTGTATCCAAATTTTAACTTGTCTTAAATTTTAAAACTTGTAATATTTATCATATTTATATCTTGTTTTATCCTACTTTGCATACTGCTATTTTGTTGTATCCTAATTTTCTTTTATTTATATGTTCTAAGCCTGAAATAAATTACATAGTTTAAAATAAATAAATAAATGCTCCACATCACTAATAATCAGGGAAATGAAAATTAAAACCACACTGAGATACCATCTTACACCAGTAAGAATGGCCCATATAAATAAAACAGACAACAAATGTTGGCGCGGATGTGGAGTAAAAGGAACTCTCTTACACTGCTGGTGGGAGTGAAAACTGGTACAGCCACTATGGAAGACTGTATGGAGGACCCTCAAACAATTGAAAGTGGACTTACTATTTGACCCAGCAATCCCACTACTGGAAATCCACCCAGAGGACAGGAAAACACTAATTCAAAAGGACATCTGTACATGCATGTTTATTGCAGCTCTGTTTATGATTGCCAAGATTTGGAAACAAACCAAATGCTCCAAAACAGACAATTGGCTGAAAAAAAATGTGGTACATATACATGATGGAATACTACATATCAATCAAAGAGGACAAACATGTCATTTGCAGCAACATGGATGGAACTAGAAAGACTCATATTAGCAGAAATAAGTCAAAAAGAAAAAGAGAAATCAAGGATGATCTCACCAATATGATGGATATAGGGAAAAACAAACGAATAAGAAAAAAATAAAACAACCAATGGGACTGAACAATGGAGCAAGAGAGGAGGAGGGGGAAGGAGGCAAAGAGCACAAAAGAGCAGGATGGTTAACAGGTGTTAGTGAAGTGGGAAAGCTCCGGGCACACTATAATGCAATATAAATATAAATACACACATATGCAAATTTAAAAAAATAAATTAAATTAAAAAAAGAAGAACAGCCATCACAGAGATAGTTGACATTCTCTGTGGATATCTCTTCTGTCCTATTCCCCATTATGCATTCCCAGAAATAATAATTAGTACACTGGATTTGACTTTTGCCATTCCAGTGGTATTTGAAACTCTTAAATCACACATGAGTAAATAATATACTATTTTGCATGGTTATAATTTCATAATTATGGTATTGTAATATGTATACCTATCTATGCAACTTGCTTTCTTCCCACACATTTTTTTAACTATGTTTTTAAAAAATCTCCTAACTAGGATATTGGAGAGCATCCCCATTTGTTACTTCTATGATTGTATACACATTTCATGCTGTTTAAAGTTTTAAAACTGGTAATATTTGTCATATTGATATCTTGTTGTATCCTAACTTGCATACTGATATCATATTGCATCTTAAGAAATAAACTGTATAGTTTAAAATTTTAAAAAAGTTATTGATTGCATATCTCCTTATGTGTGTATATGTCTCTTTATATATACATATAATATATATATAATATATATATAAAACATCATCGTCTCCCCTGAAGTTCTCCCATCATCAATCACCTTGTCACCCATGAAACATCTTAATCTTTTGTGCCCTCCCCCTCCCCGATTTTTCACTCTCCTCCCCCTGTCTTGCACTATACTTCAGTTCTGTTGGCAGTTTTAGATTTTTTCTTGTCTTTTGTTTGCTTATTTTTCCTATATCCCTCATATAAGTGAAATATATACTTGTTTACAAATATAACTATGAGCAGAAAACTATAAACCCCTTTATTTATGTAGCTAACTAGCAAAAGTAGAAAGCTTTAATAATCTTTAAGGGACAAAAATTTTGAATTTTAAAGGTGTATCACTTTATTTTTAAAGATTGGGGTCTTTAAGTTTTCCCTTACTCTTTGTATCTCATCTTGCTTTAATTTAATAAAACAAATATTATTAGCATCATGAGCATATTACTTTTATGTTCAGAAAATCATACTATTGTCATTTTATTGTGATTTTCATCCAAAACAGCCGAACATGAAGTGTGGTATATTTTGAGTTGAGTAACATTGTAAGTCTATAAAAATATCAAAGAAGTATATCACAGCTATCATTCATTTTTTAATTATAGACATAGTCACAAAAATAAGGAAAAACAATAAATGTACTATCTAGCCTTTTGAAGTAAAGTAATGGACTGTTTTGTTTTGTTTTTTAACTAAAATATTAGTCAGAGGTCATATTGTTTTATTATTGTAGGAATTCTCCTAGACACAATTTTTTTTGTTTTTATTTATTTACATGTCGGCATCAAGTAAAATGCATGAACATTTGACTGAATGCCAAAATTTTTCATTTTTCTCTTTTCTGGAAACTAATTAAAAATATCTTAATATTAACAAATGAATATTCTAATGGTGGAGCAAATTCTTGTACATTTTCATATCAAATACATAATTAGAGAGGTTAAGGAATTCCCCCAACACAAAGCTATGTAGATCTCCAGAGACATTTTGTGACATGTTAATATTTCACTAACATGAAATCTATCATACCTATCCTTTCAATTATTTGAATAACTAAGAAAATTATTTTATGTTTCTATACCCTACTTTGTATTGCTCACAGGAGTATCTGGAGATCAATTATCAAAAATGGAAACTCAGATTTTTAGGCAAAAATAGCACTTTCATGCTAGCAACTGTGCCAATAACTTTGTGTGTGGAAAGATTCCTTCTATTGATATTTAAACAATTATTTCCTGATTATAGAAAGTCACCAAATTAAATGCAAACAATGAAGATTAATTTTTAATAGATAGAGGAAAATCTTAACTCTTGGTTTATCTGGAAAACACAGTGAAATACACTTTCCCAAAATGCTAGGAATAAAATAATTAGAAACTTAATTACATGTAATTTGAGCTTTTAGTTTTTAAGGCAAGGTAATTATTCAAAACTACTTCAGAAAACATGTGTATCCTAAATCCTCCAAATAGATTTATCCTTACATGGAAGCATATATAAGGAAACAATCCCCTCACCCCCCCCCCAAAAAAAAAAGAAAAGAAAGCAAAAGGAACTACAGATGCAAAGAACACTTAAGTTCAGAAATTTTACACTTTCAAAAATTTTATGATGAATTTCAAATTAATAGATTGTACTTATGCTCAAGGCCCATGAACCACCAACCTTGCACAAAAGAAATGTAAATCCAAAGAGAATAAATATCTTATATTTAATACATACAAGTATGGTCTCAGGCAGTTAACATAGATTCATTCTTGAGATTTTAGAGTAGTTGTTTAAAAGACATCTTTTCTACAATTTTCTCATATGATTTACTACTTCATTAAAATAAAATTTATATTAATTATTAATGGTAGTTTATGTTTGATTTTTTTGTTTAAAAATTCATGGACATTGTCATGTATTTCTCAGTATCTTCCTTCAATTTCAACTATAAGATTCTCTTTGATTTACATATTTAATTATGAGGGAAAGTGAGTAATTAAGAAGTAATAATAGTTTTCAGTGTAGGCTTAAATATTGTTTTTCTTAACCGAGTTATCAGTGTGTCATGGGAGCCAGACTAAATCTACCTGAGTCTTTTTAATGTCTTCATTTTAGGAAAATGAGTTTAGTACTTCATTGCAGTTCTCTATCATAAGTACAATCATTTACCTTTTATAATCTAAAATATTCAATAGTAGTAACTAAAATACATTTGAACTTTCAAGATTATTTAGAGTACTTGGTATTTCATTTTAAATGTTAGATATCTGTTATTCCATACACCTCTTTTTTCCATAAAAGACAGTGTACCCACATGTTACAGAGAATCTTCTATCTAGCTCTCTGAATCTTTTTCAGTAGTGAGTCAAATGTGTAAAACACAAGAGAAACACAGAACAAAAGGAGATGTGTTATAGTATTGGCATTTCATAGTTTTTGTAATTATGTAGATTAATTTAACTCTTTATAGTTATACTTGAACAGTAGCAGCCATTCAGATATCTCAATCTCCATGCCCAATTACAAATATATGTGTTTTGCAGAAAATTCATATATAAGTGCTCACAACTTATGCTTTTGTTGCCTAAAAGCTACTCTAATGTCATAATGTCTCTGATGTCAGTTATACCACCTGGTACCCGGTTAGAAATGCTTAACTAATGTTTGAAGATTCTTCCCCTTAATCCCACTTCCAGTGTGTCATCAAATCTGTTCTATTCCTCATTAGAAAAACATCTTAATTGTTTTCTGATTTTCTTCACCTCAATATCACAAGTTTTTCCATCACTGAAATGTCACAGTAACATCTCAGTATTCTGTTCTCCAGTCTCTCATGTGTCTGTGACATGTGTTTCAAATGTAACAATGGGATTCGGTTGCAAAATTTCATCACCGATTCCAAAGTTTTACTAATAAAAATATCCAAAGTAATAGTATGAAAGTGAACATAATAGAGCTGAGCATCCTTCTTCTGACCTTGACATCCTGCAGATGTCATCTTCTAGGTTTAGATGCTTCTGCCTCCTACTTGGCAGCACCCCAGCCTAAACCACTTCTGCTCACATCACTTCAAAATTTAAGTCAGACATGCCATCCCAGCCTGGGCTTCTCTCACAGAAATACAATCTTTTTTTTTTTTTCTTTTCTTTTCTTTTTCTCTTTTTTAGTGCTTGTTTGGTACAGAGTGTATATTTCCCACCAGAGGTCTTTGAATCTGTGTAGCTGATGGATGAAATTTGGGGCAAAGAACTTTAAATGGAAGGGTCAGTCACAGGGGAAGCTACAGAGTCTCTGCTGAAAGATCTTTGCTGAAAGATGACTGAAGCATGGACCTCACCCTCTCAGAACTTTCCACTGTGTTGACAGCTGCAACAGCAATATGATGATAACAGCAAGAATGGGATGACTGGTGCTTTAGCAATGAGCTCAAGAATAGACGGTAGTGTGTCTTCTGAGGAAGAGTTGTTTTAGCCTGGCATTCTGAGCAAAAGCCAAAATCCTAGCCTGCCTCACTATACATTTTATGTATGTGAGAAAGAAACAAATGCCTTAAAACACTAATAATTTGGGGTTTCTTCTGCCTGCAAATGAACTTATTAGGATTTAATCCTCAATTCTAAGTATTGCACTTATGTTCTCAAACTTCCTATTACCATTTTCACTTGCACTTATCACAATGTATCTCCCTGTATTGCAAATATTTGTTTATATGGCTTTCTGTTAGTATGGATGCAAAACACTGTGAGCAATTGAAATATATTTTAACAGTTTTTACTTAGTGTCTCATTTATTTAAATGTATTTCTGCATTCATTTAAGCATTTATTAAGTGTTAGGCTCTACAATAAGTATGAGGGATAAAGGGATGACTATTACACAGCCTACCTTTTTTATTATTATCTAGCATGAACCCTTATAAATAAAAGGTGCTAAGAAATCTTTATTGCATGAATAAATCATCTGCACTTCTCAAAGATCTGTGATATTGGTTAGAGGGACTTACTTATATCACACTAGAGGCTTTCAACCTTGTTGGCAGGACACAGTGACAGGGCTTCCTAGCCAAATTTGAGTATCCTTGACCTACAGTAAATCAACTGAGAAGCAGAGAATGAAAACAAATTGGCAATTTGCAATACTGTCCAAATTCAGTTGAATGTTAGCCCTGTGCAAATATTAGATAAACTTAATAACTACAATGGTAAGTTTCTAAAACAAGTTAGTACCAAAAATAAATATTTATATCAAGTTTAAACCAATACATCGCCAATCTAACTTAAATTTCAAGAAAGGAAGTATAAAGATTTCAAAGATCATCTGATTAAAATGGTAATCCTTGTTGCCAAAATGTTAACTAAAACAGTTAAGGTGACTTTTTTCCCAATATTTTCTACAAAACAACTTTCATACAATTCTCACCATAGAATATAGATCCTTTATAAACTACACTTTGTGACATTTTTCAAAAGGGAAATAACCTCATTTAACAAACTTGTATCCACTCTCCAGAAAAGTCTGTGTGCCAGAGAAATATCAAGCTGGTGTGATCTGATAGGGCTAGCTTCTGAATGAAGCTGACTTAAAGATCAACTAACAAAATTCGTTCATGAGAAAAATGTGAATGTGAAAATATCCCTTTACAAAATCATGAATAATTTAGAATTTAATCACTGGAATGTAATACACAAATGCACAACCTTACAATCCAGTATGGCACATTCTGACTAAGTGCAGTTAGATATGTAAGCTTGCAGAACAGAAGCTAGTGGGAAGAACTGTAGTAGTTCACTGCAGCAGGAATCTTTTCAGCAGATATGAAGAAGAAAGAGCACACCAAGAAACTGAATAAGTGTCTTGTGAGACTATGAATTGGAAAGGAAATTTTTGGCGGTTGAAAAAAAAAAAAAGAGAGAGATGGGGGAAAAATCAGGTCACCATAACAATAAGCAAAGTCATAGTTGCATTGTGATAGGGACTTTTTTCCTTTGCATTCTTTGCTATTTCATGGGCTATTTTTTCGTTTAAAATACTGAATTAAATATTATAACTATGAGTACCATCCACATGAGCCTATACACTTTACAAATAACTTTTTATCTACATCATCTCATTAGATTCTCTTCACAATTTCATCAAGGCCATTTACAATGTGAAGGTAAACACTGAGGTTAATGATTTAACCTCCATTTCCCATAAACAAATTACAAAGTTTCTAATAAATACTGATGACATGTTTTATAATGATTGACTCACCAAGTACTGTTATGAAGGTCCTGTATCATATCTGCTTTACAAATGAAGTTTAATATTAAGTGCAATTTCAGGCCACATTGAAACATACAGTTACTGAATGTTTTAGTCCAGATATCATCATCATTCAGGCGTTTAAGGAGAGGTTTGTGGAGAAAGTTATCAGGCACATGGAAAGGAAGTGTCCGCGAAAATGAGTTAATGAGGTGAGAATGTTCTACCAGTGGAAAACCACAACTAAAGGAAATACATGTTCAGAAGGCAGAGGGGGTGAGATTGGAGTGGGCTGAAATGTGAGAAGATCTGTAGGAGGGGGGGAGAGAGGATATTTTAAAAATAAAAGTTGTTTGAACTTGATATAAAGGCAGAGGAGTGTAATGTGAGATGCGAAATTTTAGTTACTGAGAAAGTCAGCTTATGGTATCAACCAGGTATCTGCAAGTATAGAATTTGAGTTCTCAGCTTTCTCTTCAAAAATTAAGTCTTGTCATTGCAGATCCCAGCTGAGTGAGCATATTTATAGCCAGATAATACCATTTCAACCCTTTCACCAATTTTATTTTTGATGCGTTTTCATGAACATCTCTCATCAGGATCATCATTCCATCATAACCAAGGGATTTTGTCATGCAGGCAGAAAGCCTGTCCCAGCACGTACACTGTTCACTTCTGGGCAGTTTACAGTGTTAGAAAAAGATGTTTATATTAGTTCAATTTGAATTTTTATTTTATTTATTCATTTACTTATTTACTTATTTATTTATTTATTTTTTATTTGTTTGTTTGTTTGTTTGTTTGTTTATTTTGAGACTGGGTCTCACTATTTTTGCCCATGGAACCACAGGCTTACATTGCCCGGAGTACCACAGACTCAAGCAATCCCCAGCCTCAGCTTCCCAGGTACTGGGATTACAGACACATGCCACCATGCCCAGCTATTTTTTTGGAACTAGGTCTCACTACGGACCCCAGGCGGGACTCGAATCATGATCCCTAGCCCTGGCCGCTTCATAGGCTGAAGTTGACAGGCACGAGCCACTGTGCCTGTAAGTTCAACTTTAAAAAGCAGTCCCACATAATACAAAAGCCCACAAGTATCATGCTTGCATGTTCTGCTCCAGAGGTGGGTGGGATCTTTCCTCCAAAGTAGTTCTAGCAGATGTAGGGGAAGTGAGTTCACTGGGCCCTTTATGCTCTTAGTCTCTGTGGCTACACCTTTAATCATGTTAATGCAGAAGAAGGTTGGGAGAGTGGGCACGGACCTTCACACCATCATTGTGGACACCTGGGACCAAAAAGTGTGGGCATGTGAGCATGTGTAAGAGTGCACACCTGAGCCTAGAAACAAGGCTAAAAGTAGCACCAACCACAACACTTCGACTATGCATGTTGCAACTACAAAGAGACAAGAGAAGTCAGAGAGAGTATAAGGATCTGTAGGGAGCTGGGAGGCTCAGTTGTCTGCCTGCCTCTCAGTCTCCTGGTCAGCCTGCCTCTTTGCATGCCAGCCTCCCTGCTTTTGTGTACCTAGTTTCTGAGAGAGCATGATATCCCCTAAAGTCCACCAAGGGCTCTGCTCTAGAATTCCTTTAATCTGTCTTCCTGAATCAACAGTGAACCCATGGCAGTGCTTCCCTGCCCTCTATCATACCATAGCATATGACTCATAGTCAACAACTATCCCAGCAGCTGATGGGTGTGAGGTGATAGATGATAAAGAAAGATGTTGGAGTAGGCCTGATGTGGTTTTAAAACTCACATGTGCTACTTTTTATTGTGTGAATTCCTATGAATTCCCGATTCTCCATTTTTAGGTCTTGACTAGTCATCATGTTGATTTCATCTGAAACAGGGTTGGCAAATAAGGAATTCCCAATAACTGGGCACAACTCTTCTTGCCAATAGTCTGGTATAAGATACAATTCCCCCACTGTACTGCACTGATTGGTAGGAGGTGGGGAGTCGGGGTGGGGGGTAGTCTGGGTGGGAAGAAAAGATTTAGAGGGTGGTCACCTATATTAAGTGAGTTCAATGATCATTTAGGATCATGTCTAGTTTTGTTGTTGAGGATTGATCCAGTGGCTTGACCCAGTCATACAACATAGTCAATGTTATTTTTGTTTGCTCATAGCATCACATTGGGGAGTAGGGTTTAGACATATGAATTTGGGGTGGGGAGAGCACAATCATCCCTGCTATACCAGAGTGCCTCAACTGGAAACCACCAGACACTCAGCCCCCCCAGAGCTGAAGAGAGGAATATTTTGGTCCTTGTGCTCCTTTACTTTTGCTCTATCACAAGGCACCACAAATACAGTGATTCAAAGCAATCATTTGTTATCTCACAGCTCGGTAAGTCAGAAGTGAAGACAGGCTTAGCTGAGTTCTTTGCTGAGAATCCCACAGGGCTGTAATCAAGGTCGAATGGGCTAAGCTGGCATTTGGAGGCTCTGGAGAAGAATACATTTCCAAGCACTTACATCGGCTGGAAGAATTCAGTTCAGTGTGATTACAGGCTGAGGTCCTGTCTCCGTACGTGTGGGCAGTCAGACTCTAGAGCCAAGCTTACTTCCTGTGTCACCTAAATTTCTCAGCCTTCAGCTTTACTCTGTTGTAGCAGATCCTGCCCACACAGGTCCTCTCTGACTCTGGCATCTACAGCCAGCAGAGAAGAATGTGTGCTTTCACATGCTGGTGTGATTAGATCAGAACCATCCAGATAACTCATGAATATATTAATAACATCATGAATCCCTCCGCCATTGGAGGTAGTCTATTTGGCTTTAGCCTCCACTTCACAATCATTTTATTTTTATTAAATTTAGTTTAATTTTATTCCTTATTTGGTATATATTACTTATTTTATGATGATGTATGAAAGTGCCCAAGTCATAAGTGTAAATTCATTTAATTATTTGTTCTTATTTTGATTTATTTTTCATATTGTTTAATCCTTCTGACTCATTGCTAACCAGTACAATTTATTCCTAAAATGAAATATGATATAAACATAAACTGTATTGGGTGGATGTAGTATGTAAAATAAATAGTTAAATTTCATCCCAAGAGTGAAGAGTGTGAACTTTCCTCTATAAGATTGCATGCAACTCCCACACAGAGGATATGGACCACAGCAGGGAAGAGAGAATATGACCCCATGTCACACACGTAGCTCAGAAGCCAGGGAGAACAGTGTCAAAATATGAGTTGCAGGCTAATTGACTTCCTGAATGTGTTGAGAACTATTCAAGAAGGTCTTATTATGCTGTGATTCCTCCATGTTCACCTCATCACACAGAAAATCATGTTAGAGGAAGAGCTATGTGTAGTGTTCTGGGTACCCCAAGATGGCCACTGAGCTATCAGGCTGATAACTGAACCTGACTATTGAAAATGATGATGATGATGATGATGCAGAGGGTGGTGGGTACCAAATATCCAGATAGTAAGAACTGGATAGTAAGAATGGTTCATTGTGACTCCAGGAATGTGTGTGTGTGAACATACACAGACACCACACATACACACACATAATTTGCATTATTAAAGCTACTCCATTGCTTTAAAGTATGCCCAATTGCACCACAGACAGGAAGCGACAAGAATGACTTTCATGTAACATAAATTGAATTCCAAAATATCTTGGGATAGTTGCCAAGTTTTCTTCTTTTCTCTCCAAAAAGGAATGTCATTTAATAACTATATAGAAGAGTAATGTTCCTATTCTTTCCCTTCCCCACATTTCCCTTTCAGGAAATTGCAAGATGCCATTAGTTTATACAAAGAGCAAAGTAAGATGTGTTCATTGATTTCTATCTGAGCACCTCTTTAAGAAATGTACATTTATGCAGGGAGAACAAAGGCAAGTAGTTCCTTTAGAGTCATCTTTGCTTCCCAAGTCACTATGAAGACCAATTATCCTTTAATTCCTATGTGTCCTTTATGTAAGTTTTTTTTAATGTTATTTGCTACTACAATACCAATATGATTGTGTATATCTGGAAATACCTTCAAAACTTGTGAAATATGCTTTTCTCATTTGAAATCAATTTTAAAGTTGGAGACTCCATGAAATTCTGTCTATCCTTAGGACTAGGTATAGGAATTGTAGCATCTTTCCCACTGTTACAATTATTGGCCCATCCCCATCTCCCTGGAGATTGCATCAATAATAGATGGTGTTTAGTCTGTGCATTCCTCTTCCCATCTCTATTCTTGCTGGTATATTTGAGGGATGACCAGGTGTAAATATCAAAAGACAAAAGATGCAGGTTTGACACATATGTACTTGAGATACTTAAAGCAGCCCCTGGAGTAGAAGTAGTTCTGAATCTCCCCACAATCATGAACCTTTGGAAAGGTAGCTTAGAGCTATCGTTTCTCACAGGATGTCAGAATCCTTCTAGTTGTAAATTTATAGGGGAATGGATGCCAAAAGGGACACATTGCCCATGTTGGATGCTGCAGAGTGAGGTTGTAGTAGACACAATCTGTTTTCTGTTTTCTGACATCACTTACGGAGAGGGCAAGTACATCCATACCTTCACCTGTTTCATTCACTGACATTTCAACACACCCTGTCATGTGACTGTTTTTCCCCTCTAGTTTTGTTTTGTTTTTGTGTTTTTTTTTTTCCCAAAGAAAATTGGCATGCAACTCTATGTAAGGTTAAGGCACAGTGTTGATTTGATACACACATAAGCACATACTCTTCCAGACCTACACAAACACACATATATTGTGACATGATAGGATGACCACTCAGTGATAGCTGCCTTCACCATGTCACATAATTACCATATGCTGAGCTCATTTCAGATCTACTCTACTCTTAGGAGCTTTCCAGGTTAGAACATAGCAAGCCAGCTCCTTCCTAAATGCCTGTCAGGACCATCTGTCAGAAACATGGGCTTGCTGACCTCATAAATGGAGAAAAATGGTTGAACATGACTTGCCACAGTTCGTCAAAATGTAGCAGTGCTAAAATCTCCATTCTGAAATGTGGATATATGTGGAATATTTGATAACATTAGATATTAAGAGACAACTACTATGAATCTTGTTACTGTACAGATGATATTTTCATGTAGGGAAATGTTCTTCATTTTAGTGATGCACAATGCAATATTTAGAGAGTAATTTTCATGGTGTCTGTTGTGAATGTGAAAATATCTCAGAAAAAAATACTTTTAGCAATTTGCCAAATAGAAAGTTATGTAGCTTAATGAAAATAACCTTCATGTTTACTCTACGATTTTCTCTACTCTAAGTCATACTATTTCATAATATGAATTTAAACTTAATTCCCAAACACTTTTACCTTCATAAAACTCAAGTAATGAGAAGTTAAATGTCTGGAGGAGCAAGAACATCCCTTATCCCAGGACCTATTTTACCATTTTGACAGGCCTGTTCCTAATTAGGAGTTTCTATTTAATCTTTACTTATTGCAAGATCAATTTTCCAGACCAGATTCCTGAGCTCTCTCCCCTGGATTTGCTATTTGACTCATTCCTCTCTCTGCATCATTCACTCTTCTGTACACTGTTATCGAATTGTAGTGACTGTGTGATCATGTTATTGCTTTTGGAAGAAGAGGTAACAGGGGGAATATTTAATTGTCTCCCACCCATTTATGTAATTGTGCTTCAGTTAGCATAGAAAATACTTGAATTTTATTGTGGCAAGTACTTTGGAAGAACAAAAATAACTGAATTTGTCTTAAATCTTAAGAACTTTATAATCTATTTGTAAGCTCAAAGAACATACACAAAAACACAGACAGGAATACCTAATGGTTCGATGCATCCTGTCCATGGAATCAGTGGATAATATACTTAAGTACCCTTTTATCCACCATTAAATAAGCTTAATAACTATAAAGAGATGCAGCATTTGATACATATTTTTTTTGGCATCTGTATACATATTTCCCACAATACACAGAGAAAGAAAAATTGGAGAAGTCATTCAGAGATTTCCCGTTCAGCTGAAGTCTAACACTAAAAACTATTATCAACTATAAGAAAAAAATGAGCACAGAAATTCATAGATTCCAGCCACTCTACCTTAGAACACAAATAACAATGTGCTTTGAATAGCAAAGTCATTTTTCTAAAAAATAATTTAAAAAAAATACAGCTTCCACTAAAAGCCAAATTGAGGTAATTCAAACTCAACACAAGATCTGGAGGGAGGAGAACAAAGTCCTCATTAAAAAAAATCAATTAGTATCATGAATTCCTCACAAATGGATCCAATGAAACACGGCCCACGGTAAAAAGAGAGCATTTCCTTGGTCAGCTTTCTCTAATGATGACCACTAAATAGGTAAGAATATCCTACAGTCATTTTCCTCTTCTTTAGCCTGTTTTATTCTCAATACAAAATGACTTTCTTCTTTTTTTAAGACTTGGTATGTCGACCAAAGTCTATTCCATGACATAAAGATGTCTGGAGGCTTGAAAGACTAGGGGAGATCTGACCATCCCCAGTGTGCTGACATATGACTGCCAGCACCAGAGAAAGGAAACTTTGAGGATGAATTGCGCTCATTTCAGTGATTGGCATTCCAACCTGCTAGTTCAGATGGATTAGAGTTAGTGAGACAGGCAGCTACATTAATGTCAAATTAACATAAACTATAAGGATGGTGGTATGCTGGCATTTGCATAATTTCCATCAGCATCTAAAGTCTTTTGAAATTGATTCTCCAGGACTAATAAAGACATATTAGTTTTTACTATATGATTTGGGGGTGTTATGTAAAATGTCACATTCTAATTTAAGTCAGTGACCTGCAAATTAGGAGAACGAACAATGTATGAATTTCAGACACGCATTAAATGCTTTCTGTGGAATTAAACCCTGGGAGTTATTCACAAGCCATGGACAAAGGATCACCATCTAAAAAACTGTTTTTATGTCACACTACTCCAGATTCACTCCTTTGTTGACGACTCTCTAGAAATTCATGGCGTCCCGTCAGGTGCCGGCTTCAGTCTGTTCAGCTATTCAGAGTCAAATATTAATGGCTCCATTCCAGCATCTTCAAAAAAATCTGTCATATGTATGATTTCATTCCAGAAACTTTTAAGGAAGTTGAAAGTGTTTATGTATTTTTTAAAAAAAATTTTGGTTATGTTGAAAACAGAAAAGGAGACATATGGCACATAAACACAGAACGTGCCCAGCTCTGGCCCACTAGCTCAGGAGCAGCTCCTCCGAACAGATTATCAGTTATCAACTGTGAAGCTGAAACAGGAACTTTTCCAGCACGGAACGGGCTTCACATCAGGTGTCCTGCCTGCCTGAGGCTGAATGCCCGGCTCCTCCTGCGGCAACCTGGCTTGCCCCATCGAGGGATCTCAGCGCACCTGCCACTACTTGCACTGCCACATACTCATGGGCACAACTGGACCAGGCTGCTGAGTGACTCTGGCCTTCTCGCCCCATCCCTTGAGACAGTCCCTGCAAGATAACATCTTCCCTCAAAATGAAAAGGAGGATTTCATGTCCTTCGTAATCAAGGGGCAGGGAGCTTTGGTCCATGCAAAGTTTTCACAAGAATGGTTGAAAGTCATCCATGGATACATGCACCACGCCTTTCTGGGAACGAAGTGAGAGGAAAATCAAAGGCAGACACAGTCCAGATGTAGATACACAAAATCCATTAGGAAAATCTTAGTGCTGGAGAATGAAATTGCATGCAGGGTTAGACAGCATATGATTGGTAACTACCAGCTAAAATAAATACGTATTATGCTATGGAAAATAAATGAACAATGTTTGAGCAAATACAGGACACTGCCTTCACAAGCAGAGAAAAGCATATATTCCCATCGAATCTCCAGGGTAAGGGTGGGGCAACCTGGATAAGCGGCAAATCCTTGTTCTGATTCTTTATTATATATATATATCTATATATAGATATATATATAGATATATATATATATATATATATAAAGATTTAAAATCCTCACCCCTTCTATTTCTAAGAATGACTGGGGAACCTTTAGCAAGAGTTGCTGTCCATTCCTCATACGGGAATTATATGCTTTACTCCATTTTGAATGAGGATACAGATTGTATTCACAAAAAGCAGCAAGGTAGGTGAAGCAGTGTCTGAGTTTCCAGGGGTATAGGTGTGGGGGTGAGTGTGGGGTCTGCCCCAGGAAGTAGAAATTATATTTCCTGTTTGTAACAATTGTGCTATATCTAATTACATAGAAGCTGGCAACTGCCTGGGTAAGAGTGTCAACTGAGCCTGTATTAAACTTCGGGGTGAGAGGGGTGTGGTGGAGAAGCTACACACAGCAAAATGTCTCTTCTTACAAGCAGTCAGATAGCGATCAGTGAAAGGGACACTTGTCAAGTGAAGATGGAAAAGCAGGGGGGGCGGCAAAGGCTTGCTAGTTTGTAATTCAGTCATAGGGGCTAACAGAAAATATCTGAAATGAAAACACATATGATTTTCATTATAATCATTATCAATAAAATAAAACTGCAACTATTCAAATGACACAGAGGAACACTGAGGAACAATGAAAGAGATGCCAAGAGCAGACATTCAAAACATAGTAACAGAAACAAGAACCAAATCAGGTTGAAATCCGTAATGCAGTATTGAGAAAGGGCAGTGAAGTCAATGCAGTTTCACTGTGGACTGATGCAAGCACAAAGGGGTGCTTCACAGAGAGACACAGGTAAAAGTTATCCATGAAACAGAAAAATATTCTGGTGAGCAAATGTGTGTGATGCAAGAGCAGGTGGAATGAAAGCAGAAGTGTGAGCTGATACTGAGCAAGGGAGCTGATACTGATACAGACTGCAACCCACTTCTGAAACTTGCACATGGCACGTCTTCTTCCAGTGCAATGCAGCAGCATTGTCTATAAAGCAAACAGACAGAAAGCACAGCCAACATAAAGCAGAACCTGGGAATAGACTTTTCTTAAATAGCCCCATGAAGAAAATATAACCTACCCATAAGGATGCCCTTGGAGCATGCTGCCTCCACATAGAGAAATAATAAGAAGGAAATAAAAACTGAACCAAAGCCTCAGGGGATGTGAAAGTTTCCAGGAGTAAATTTTGTCTTTTAAAAATAAGTAATTAAAATACTACACAAATATGTCCATGGTACCAAAAAAAAAAAAAAATTTACATCCATATTATTATCTATGCATTGATTCTGATATGATGATATTTTACAGGAAATAGAACAAACTAAATGATTTGCAAACACCCAAAATCATAAACAAAAAGATGTTAGACCTATCTAAAGAAATAACTGCAACATGACTCTGGACTTTAGTTGGTGACAATGAAACGAGGTTACTGATCTGTTTTTCCATTCCATGTATCAGGCTGAGAAAGATTAAGTAACTCAGAAGACTTCTCTCTGGGCTGGCTTAAGAAGGGGTCAATAGAACAGTATCACAGCCAATTGGAGAAGAGCTGGTCAAGGAGACATGTCCAAAGTGCAGACCTAGTCAAACCAAAGAGCAGGACACACTCAGAAGAACATTTCTGGTGAAACATGTATTTGGAAGTTGCCAGACTCCTGTCCAAATGTCAGGGTCCATGAGAGCCACAGGTCTGCATCGTCATCATCATGCACTGAGTGTTGGGTGGGGAAGGGAACTTGACTCCTGAGAGCATAGGAAGTGCTAAAAAATCCTCTAGTTGCTCTTCTTGTATACAAATATTTTTAAATAATTTATGAACTGTTTCTGGATAACAAAATAATTATAAACTTAACATTAAAAAGTACAACATGGAATAGTCAAAATCCCTTTGACAAACAGAAGAGAGAATGGAGGTTTTACTATGCCATATTGCAAACTATACTACAAAGCTCTAATACTTAAAACAGCATGGTGCTGGCACAAAAACAGAAAAACATATAAATGGATCAGAATTGAATACCTAGAAATAAAACCACATATATATGGTCAACTAATATTTGACAAAGGGGCAAAAAACATACTCTGGAACAAGGATAGCCTCTTCAGTAAATGGTGCTGAGAAAACTGGATCAAAGCATGTAAAGAAATGGACCAGCAAAATACTCGCACACCCTGTACAAAAATTAACTCAAAATGGATAAAGGACCTGAAAGTGAGACATGCAACCATAAAATACATAGAAAAAAAAACTGGGCAAAGCCCTTCATGAACTTCACCTCAGAAATCCATTTTGGGAAACAACTGTGACCAGCAAAAATAATGAAAAAAAACATAAACAGCTGGGACTATATCTAACTAAAAGGTTTCTGTTCAGCAAAAGAGACAATAAACAAAACAAGAAGAAACTCAGTGGACTGGGAGAAAATTTTTGCCCTCCAGACAATTGATAAGGGTCTGATAACAAAGATCCACAGAGAGCTCCTACAGCTCAACATAAACAAAGCAAAAAACCCAGTCAAAAATTGGGGAAAAGAACTAAAAAGACACTTCACCAAAGAGGAGATACAAATGGCTAATAGGCATATGAAAAAATGATCCACATTGCTAATAATCCGGGAAATGTAAATTAAAACCACACTAAGATACCATCTTACACCAGTAAGAATGACCCATATAAATAAAACGGACAACAACAAATGTTGGCACTGATGTAGAGAAAAAAAGAACTCTCTTACAATGTTGTTGGGAGCGCAAACTAGTCCAGCCACTATGGAATACACTTCACCAAAGAGGAGATAAAAATGGCTAATAGGCATATGAAATATGCTCCACATTACTAATAATCAGGGAAATGTAAATTAAAACCACACTGAGATACCATCTCACACCAGTAAGAATCAATATTTCTATCATTTGGTCTTTTGCTGCCAGAGTGTTTATGTCTACTGAATATTCTTTTGATTGAACCTGAATATAATAGCATGGCTCAAGGATCTTATTTTTGCTGGATCAAATTGAAGGTTGAAGCTATACGTAATGTAGACCAAAATTAATTTTAATTAAATAACCATATTATCTTATATTTAGTGGCCTAAACAGTTAGGCCACTAAACAGTTGTTGAATTGACGATGAAATCAAATAGAAAAACAGACCAAGGTCAGGGAAATTAGGTAATTAGCTTTTGGGAGGTTAAGAGGGCAAAATAAATTATTCAGCAGTGACTATAATTCTAAACAATTGTTATTAAATGATATATCAAATGTCAGCAAGAAAGTCATTTAAATATGTAAGTAAGCACTACTAACATTAACTTCATTTTGCCAATAATTTTTAAAATGCATGGATATTTTTTCATAAGTGCTTTTTAGGGAAAAAATGTTTACAACCTTTTTTTGTTGGCAAGCACTGTACAATATGATAAAGGAAGAAAATGTCTGAAAAAGAGTAATTTTATTTAGAGCAGGCACCACCTAGTCAGAAAGACAAATATTTAATCAAGTAAGTGTAATTCTGAGAAATAGATGTGCCCTCACTGACAGCTCATCACAGGCGCACATTCTGGATGACTGCCAGAGCAGCGTAGGGACAGGAGAACCGTTTCATGGCACCAGCAGAGTACAGTCCATCCTGCAAAGACAAGCAGGCTCACCACAGAGAGAAGGCTGGCAACGGCCAGCAAGCTCACATGCTGAACTTCTAATTACAATTGCACATGTGGTCATTGTGGTCATAAAAAGTCTGGAGAAGTGGGGCTATCTTTGTTTATGGAACTATTGAGGAGAAACCCAAATGTCTAAGGTGTAAAGATGAGGAGATAAGGATCAGGTCTTCCATCACTAAGGGCACTTCATATTCAACCATCCCAGGCCTGAGAATACCTACAAGGATGTGAACATGCAGACAGACAATTCTGACAGCAGCTGGAAGAAAACTGCACATGGCAGGAAAGAACTGTGACTTGGATTGGTGACTGTAGGTGGTAGCACACAGGTGGGCACAAGGAGTCTCCACACCAGTCCAGCAGGGTTGTAATTTTTTTTTTCTTTCTGGACATGACAGAGAACTGCTGAAGACCTGCGGAGGGATGGGGCTCCTCAGCTTGGACATTAGAATGAGCTTCTGGCCACAGTTGGGAGGATCATCTGAGGAAGAAATTCAGTGGACAGAAAAGCTCAGGAGACTGGAGCAACTGTTAGTGATCAAGATGTAGCTAAGGAATGAAGAACTGAAATCTTTCCTCAGAGAAGTGGCAGTGGGGTAACAGAAAACGTACTCTGAGGCGTTTTACAGGAAGAGTGTCCGGCATGTGAGGCCAGCCCACAGGGAGAGTTAGGCTGAGACCACATCACCTGAACAGGTACTCTGTCATTAATGGACACATTAATGCCAGCAAACATGGAAGGAGAAACAGGTTAGAGCAGGAGTTTGGGGGAAGGGGGTGGTGTCCCTGGGGTTGGAGTGGCTGCTGATCATCTCAAGTAAGTTATTCAGTAGCATCTGCATCTAGACCCAAGGCAGGCTGCCCCCACATGCATCAAAGTGGCACCCTGATTAATTTAAATTAAGCTGCTTGAGTAACAGGATTCCGGACAGTCCCTCTTTCAGAGTCCTCATCCATTTCACCCCAAAACAGAAGATAAATCTCTCATGTGAAGGCTGCACTTCCCAACAGCAGGAGAGAAGTTATTATGGACAAAGTTTTGAATTTTTTTCTCCTGGTAAATAAGTTCTGATTAGCTCACTAAACTAGTTCTCACATTAAAAATCTCAAGAATGCCTTTGTCTAAAATGTACTGAAGTGAGTTCTTCCACTCAGATCCTAATCCCAAATTCACATGGCATTTCCATGGGTATGTAATTAAACTGATCTTTTTCTCCTATTACTCTGTCTTGTGTCAATTTAATTACTTTCCAGGATTGGAACCCATGGGGGAGAGGGGACTTTTCCTTTGCAACAATATGAAGTATCATGTCTATTAAATCTGTATGCTGAGCCCTGTCGTTTCACCGCATGCTAGCACCAGATGCAGACTCGAGAGCTGTAAACCTCGAGAGGATCAGACACAAAGGGAAAACTGGAAAATGATCAATCAGAGAGAAAGTAAAATCATGTGTTGCTAATAGTCTGCAGACTAAGAAAATAGCAGATTCTAACAGTAGCAAAAAAAAGTGTGGTTATTAGTAATAGCTAGCTGCCCTGATTAACTTACTTTCACTGGGTAAAAACTAAATTATCTTAATATTTAGAAACATCATAACTATATTTTATGCACATGCTTTTGTTAGTAAAAACAAACTAAACTTGATTTGATTTTCAATGGAATTGTGTAAAAATGAAAATAACTGTTTAGTGGAACACTAAACATGACACTTGACAAGTGCAGAAACAATCATTTTTTTTCTATTAAACAAAAGGTGAATAAAAAGGAATGTTCAAATTATAACAGAAGGATCAAAGTGTGGTAAAATAATACCTGCATATGACGGTATAAAGTTTAAGCTTTGATGGAAAATGTTTTCATTTCCAGCCATAAGCAAAAGCTAAAGAATGTGATTAACACAACTAACAATAAGAGCAATGAGTGGCAAAAGCTAAAGAATGTGATTAACACAACTAGCAATAAGAGCAATGAGTGACATGATTAGGGCATCAGGAGCAAGTCACAGGACGGTCTACACCATGAAACTACCCCTGACCAGACACACGCAGTAGAAATAACAACAGCTGATAGAAAATAGGCAGAAAAACTATTTTTCATGAATGTAGTTGTTTTCAACGCACATGTATATAAAACAGACCAGTACAAAGAGATGGGAACCACAGAACAGGACACTTCTTATCACCCAAAAGAGAATTTCAATACCTGACAGATCTTTTATGAGAAAGTGAATTTTATACTGGAAGCAAGCAAGCCAACGGGCAAGTCTACAAAGCAGCACAATCACAGAAAACAGCACACTCCGTGGGGCTCAGGGCACCTGGCTGGTGCCCGTGTGCAGAGGAGGGCCCCACGACATTGCCTACTCTGCCAGGACTCACCCCCTGGGACTCCATCCTTTCTTCTCATTTGATTCGACTCCATCTCCAAGCACTTGGTGCCACTTGATCCCAGGTAAAAGCACCATTTTTCATTACCTCCAAGAAAATTGAATTTATTTTCTGAGAGGAATTAAAGCCACGAGAATAGAGGATCTGCTTTTAAAGAAAGTTCTTTCTGTTTTGTCTGTGGATTTCTCGTGTCTAAATGCACACTGCTCGTTGTGTGGCAGATCAGCCATAAAAGAAACAGCTCATTGAAAAGCTCTGTCTGGCCACTTCAGCTACCTTATCAACTTCATGGTTAATGGCGGGAGCTACTTGAAAACAGAGACACAAAGGAAAACTAACTGGACTCCGAGTCGCAATCCCATATTTCCCAGCTGCAGCTTTGAAACCTGTTTGTCCTTTTGTCCTTCATTTCATCTGAGAAGTGTGGGTAGCATGGTGGCCTATCATATGGAATGTGTGAGAAAGAAGTAAGATGAAGTCCTAGGTAAGGACCATATTTTCTGGAGGAGCATAACTTAAAAAAATGCACACACAATACTCCATGGTTTTCCTCAAGTAAGTTCCTCACGTAATACAATGAGAAAAATTACACCAGCCACAAGGAACCACCATTAGGAAAAAAAAAATCTAGAAATTCTCTTTTGAAATGCATGAACTCTATGGGGAGGAAATGTTAAAATGCCACTCACTCTCACACACACACACACACACACACACACACACACACACACACACTCACCATCTGAAGAACTTGAACCAAAAGGAAGTCCTCTCCACATGGTAAAGATGTCATTTCTAATTCAAAATGTGGATGTGAACAAAATAAATCAATAAAATGTGTCCTTGTAGTTGTTCAGTAGACAATTAGGTACAATTAGGATTCCATAGCCTGAATGTTAAATGAGCAACAGCGTGAACCCACGTTCTTTGGAGGAGAATGACTGTAAAAATGTGTCCTATCACATTTTTAGTCATGAAAATGTTTTGATAATGTAGCACTGTGGGTCTTGCCTGGAATACTCAAAAGATTTACTCACAAAAGATATGACATCACTTGGATGTGAAATCCAGAAAAATACACCAAGGGGTCAGATAAAACCAAACTGAAAATTTAAGCTTTGCAAGCTGACTGTGTAAGGGGGACTCCAGAGGCCTTGGAGGAGGGAGAGGGGGGACCCAATAGAAGGGAGGGGCACAGGGTCTCTGCAGGTGGACTAGATTCTCAGGTGATCAGGAAATATGGCAACAACACCTGCAGGGGGTTTCCTTCACTTCTCCAGTGCCAACAACCACGTAAACCAATGTTTCCTCAATAAAAACTATTCTTAAAAATAATATGATACCAGAGGGAGTTTCTGGAAGAAGTTTTTTTGAAATGCAGGGGATATTTAAAATATCTCCCACTAATGATCTCAAAGACATAATTTACATTAAACAGAATACTGGTTATGTGTGTTCCGGTTGGTTTTTGTTTCTACTTTCAAATAATCATCTAATCTCATTGGTAGGGTGAGTCTAAGACTCAGCAGTTAGTTTTAGAACAGTCCTATTGAAATGCCTTCTATTGACAGAGGAAATATACAATCATACAACCACAAAATTGGCTGAATTGGATACCTGCTATCACATGGTTAAAAAAATAAAGTTTTTTACTATGTTAGACTATTACACACATAACAAACAGTATGTTAGAATATTACAAACATAATTTTATCACTGGCTTTTTTATTGTTTAATTTAAGTTTTGAACATAATTCTCAGCCACAGAATTTGTCTTTATTACATTTTGGAGACTGATTTTTGTTTGCTTTGTATTTTTAGGCATATGTGAATTTCATTATAATATTAAAGTAAAATGCCTTTTAGTCTCTGATGATCGTTAAAATTTTAGAGAACATCTGTTACCTCTGAGAGGCTGATGGAGATTATATTGTGACTACCATATATTAATTATTTTTACTTTCTTAAAGAGTCATTTCATGGAAAACAAATACTATATATAGTTTTATATAGTTTCTTAATGTTAGTTTAAAAAAAACTGAGTGGGAACATATTTACAGAATCTTTATGACTATTTAAACTTAGAGAAACTGAAACAAAATCTATTCACTGGGGGAGGGCATGAAAGTACTTTGGGAAAAATTACACATCTCCGAGAGCCAACTCACTAACTCAGTGTCTCCTGTGGCCTCAGCCACACCAACAAGCTTCCTCCCTCTATAACAGAACCTGATTCTATCTCAGGACTCTTGGCTCAAATCAAGCAACTGCATCTCCATGATTTAATTACTCTTAGGAGCTTAGAAGTAGTTGTTTCAATGACTCTGAATCATTTACATACAATTACCCAGAAATCTCTGTGAACAAAGAGACATGGGTGGTGTAAGCTCTTCTTTCTCTTAAGTCTTTATTGAATATTTAGATCTGATGTCATTTATAGGAACAACAACTTATTAGCAAGCATTAGCAAAGGCAGTGCCCCCTAGGTCCAGTAGGAAGGTGGACAAGGTCTGCTTGTCCATGGAGACATGGGGCTCCATCTCTTGACTTGTAGCCATGGAAAATAGTAACTCACCTCCTGACTTCTGCCCATTCTTGCTATTTACTCGCAAAGCTGATCTTGTCTAATACAACTCGGTCCTGTGATAACAACTCTACCAGAAATAACAAAATAAGAAACTCTATGCACTTAATGCCAGGAAAACTAAGCAGAAATAAACAGGAAAGCAAAGAATGTAAAGAAGAAAAAGGCCTTAAAACTGAAGGAAAATGGGACAGATGTTACCTGATGTGAAATGTAAGGAAATTGAGTTGGTCATAAAAAGTAAGGTCTTTAGCAATGAGACAGAAAAGTAAAAACAAAGAGAATACAATACAGTGTGTTGCTTAAATGAGTTTTCCAGATACCCACAGGATGACAAAAGGGGAAAGGACATGAGGTGTCATCAAAAGTAAGATTCAAAATCAAAATCAAATGTTGTATTTATTTCACCAAAAGGGCAAGAAAAGGTCAATGTTCTCTTGTAAAGAAGGTAAATTCAGCTGCCTTATTTATATGTCTCCAAATCGCTGAAAGATAAAGCTGAAAAGTTTGTATTCAAGTAGGCATTATTCTGTAGAACTGTTCCTCAGTCGGGATCTGACAAAATAAAGACAATGAGCTGATATTTATAAATTAATATTTTTCAACACAATAAACATGATTCTTCAAGCCCAAAGCAAATATGAAAGGTAAATGTTTTTATGAACAAATAGAGCTTAATGAGCATTATCTCTTATGGAACTGGGCCTTTCTCATTTCAAATTTTGATGTGGAAATAAGGATGGAGATAAAAATAATTATTTAATCAAGTAGCATTCTTGGTGCTTGGATGACTAAAGTCTGAATTACTAAATATGAACAATGCTGTGAGTGATTTTAAAATGCTAATAAGTCAGATCTGTTTTTGTCATGTTTGCAAAATTGAAAGTAGGTTAGATTAATCTTACTTTTTAGTCAATGTAAGCTCCCATATTTGAAAATAATGTTTGTCATTGTAAAGTATCATGGAAATAGAGGCTTTTTCCAAGACTTTTTAATTACCAGCTCCAAAACTAAGGATAATTGGAGAGTGAACAAAGAAACCTTTTTTATTGATGCCATTTTGGCTTTATAAATGCAGTTAAAAGATCCAAAACATCCAAAATATACAAGAAGGTTCAAAGTTGTCCAAATGCTGGATAATTATAGTGTTTAACCTCATTAAGCATGATTGTACTGGAAACGCTTTTGCTAGATTTTATACTTCACTTGAATTTTCATTTTATTAATTAAAGATTATATTAGTTATAAGGAATTTACTTAGGATAAACGTAACCCAAGAAAGTCAACTCACAGTAGTGGTAATTATAAATCATTAAAGGAAACCATTTTAAACACTGCTGCTCTCTGAGATGTGGTTCATGAGAATGAAAAACTAAGTTTCACTATCTGTATAAAACAACCTTTTCCGAAAGCAAAAATAACCTGAAAACTTTAATTCTAAGGTCTCGAAAATGTATGAATGTATATCCTTGAAAAGCTGTCATCTAGGGCAGATTGTAAATGACAAAGAGTTGAGGTGATAAATAGTATTACTGATGCAGAATTAATTGTTTGGAATGTTGAGAAGTCAAAGGACAAAGAGGACAACATTTAAAATAAATTTCAAGACTCTAATGAAGAACGACAAATACTTTTGGAAGGCAATTTGCAAGGAGTGCTTGTGCCTCATGCCTATTGGGAATTCTACTCAATACCTGGACTAAGAAGAAGGAGGAGAGGACATGATGTGACGTGACCTCTAAGATCCCAAGTTCCTCCTATGCAGGAAACCTAATCCTGGTTCACAGAAGATGCCTTATTTATGGAGGAGATTCACTGATATTCAAACATTTCTATTCTCATATTTCACTCCCTGCAGGAAAATCAGATATCATCTTTGTATGAAAAAAGCCAAACTCTATTTTACAGTTACAAATATGGGTGTTGGCAAAACATTTAAATTATTCTTAAGAATTGTTTGGCAAACGAAGAGAAAAGCTTCATTGGAATAAGAGTGCATGTTAGAACATGACAAGGAACAATGTGTGTGACCTGTGGCCTCTGACCTGCTGAACTTTGTACAAAAGAGTCCTTCTCAAGCTGCATGGGTCTTCAGGAAAATCACATTTTAACAAAACATATGTATCTCAAAGCAAAGGCTATGAGGCTGGAGCTTGTGTTATAATGGGGAGAAAAAAAAACTTTGATGAAACAAAGCTCCTATTGAGAGGAAGTGGTCGAAAAACAACTGATAAAATTTGTTCTGTCCATTCATACTGACCATATTTTTATGTTGCGAACCAACACCAGGTTTTGGAACATAAGACTCACCTGTAAACGGGTAAGCCTGATTTCCTAGGAAACCAAATTAAATCCACAAACAATATTATCTGCTATCCTTATCATCACATTACTGGTTTTGAGGGGGTGATGGGGTCACAGAGGGGAGCATTGGACCTCCAACACTGGGGCTACAGTTCAGTTCACGTTGAGTTTGGAAAACCAGTATTTCATTCCACAGCTTTCTAACAGGGAAATCTGAGACCAGAAAGAAAGTTCAGTTGATTCAAATTTTCAGTTAACTGCAGCTTCTGACTGCCATTAACTGGCTGTTGTTAGGCCATCTATGTGGAAAAATAGCAGAAAATGAAGGGCCCAACTTACAGAGGACATTTTGGCTATTTCAGGCTTTCATGAAAGAAATACAGGATTTCAGAAATCGCACCTTGTTTAAAGGACAAGTCTTCCCTTGCCACAGCGAGGAGGAAAAGGATTCCAGATAAGAGGAAAAAATCTGCAGGTTAATGTAAGAAGGACATTGATATGATTTGGCCCAGAAATCATGGTGGTAATTCATTTGCCTACTGGGGAGTACATTTAGGCCTTCAGGGGATAATACAGAACAGTGAGGTCACACCTTTGAAAATATAATTAAGTTATACAGGTCCTAGCACTCTTGTTAGTGCACTTGGGAGAAATTATTAAACATGTTTCCTGTTTCTGTCCACACCACCCCTGACAGACATCACACAGAAGAGAAAACATAGTGCTAGAGGCTGGGAGACAGTCTCAAGTTATAAGTGAAATGAAGTTCAGGTTACTACCATGGTTTCGTCCTTTGGCAGTGTCCGGTGCTGTCTTTCTAGATTTAGATTTTTGTAGCAGGAGGTTGTAGATGAGATGGCCAAGCTGGAAGCCACAGGAAGAGATAAATGGGCAGGGGACAAGAGAGCCAGGCCCCTCCCTCCAGATAGAGGTACCCCCTGCTTCCCTCCACAAGTCTTTGTGCCCCTGCTTGTCTTATTAAGATAAACTAAAATAAAGATAAGAACCAGAAAAGCAGATAATAAAAAATTAAAAATTACAATGAAAAATAGATAACATAAAAAGGAAATAATTAAAACCCAGCCTAAAGGTGATAAGAAGTAGGTAAATAAGTAATAGAAGAACAAAGTAAACCTGAGATAAAAGAATAGGAGGAAGAGTTGATAAATCCATGAAGAACAATTAAGGGTGAGATGGTAGAAACAAAAGGACTAAAAGATTAAAAGGAAAAGATAAATATACAACAAAATAATAATGAATTCAAATAATAAAAAGAGAGTAAACTAGGGCACAAGACATTAACTAGAATAAAAGAAAGAAAATATACTATTGCACAGGCCAAATTCTGACACAGTCCTGCATTCCAGCCCCTGAAAACCCCCACCACAGGGGTCTCCTGCTCTGGGGGCACCTTGTGCCCCTGGTTGGCAGTCCTTAGGGAATCTGAGTACAGAACTGTCCCCCTATTCCTCTCTCACCTTCCTTTCCCACCCATTCTCTGCCCAGGGACGCTGATACACATGCTCACGTCAAACCTGCTGTTACCCACAGCAGAAACAGGGGCCATGCAGACCTCTTCTGTCCAAGAACAAATCTTTGGCTAAGAGAATCTAGCAGGAAACCTTGAAGAGATCACCTGAAAAAGCGAGAGGCTGATCCCCTGTTCTCCAAAGTGTTACTCAGAATGTGCTGGTATTGGTTTTATTAATAATTCTGTAGTGAAAATAATCATTTTCTGAAAATATAGCCTATGAAGTTATGCAGTTACACGTGTATGTTATGCAGAAGAAAAATGATGACAGTAGGGAAGGTTGATGGGATGATGCATTGAGGTGCTCTGTTCTGGCACCCTGCCCTGGCAATCACCCCCACAGCGACCCTCCCTGCCACAACATCTATCCCCCTTATCCCAGCCATCAACCTCACCATAGCCATCCCCCTCACCATGGCTCTCCCCCTCACTGCAATCATCCTTCTTACCACTTCTTATCCTTCTTGCCCTGAGCACTAGACCAGTGGGCACTGCCAGAGGAACTGGGGACCACATGAGTTCTACTAAACTTGAGCTGAAACCTTCCCCATATCTACAAATACTTCTACATCCTTCCTCAAATGTCCCTCTTTGTCCCTGAGGAAGGCATTTCCCACAGGGATATTTTCTCCCTTGACAGTCACGTTAAAATGAAAATGTTCCTTCATTTAGACTAAGAAATAAGTTCAAATGGCGTTTGTATCATTCCATCCATTATAAGTGAATAGTTTATGTTCCAAACTGTATCACATTATTTCAAAGCATGAATTAGTTTTTTTCTTTATGTTTTTATGAAAGCTTATCTATTGCTTTACTGAAGTAAATAGCAAATGCCTTGTTACCTTCTGATGCTAAATAATGTCAAAATTCTACCCACCTCCCTCAATGTACAGTTGATTTCCTTTGCTGATTTTTTCAGTGCAGCTGCTTTACACACCATCCTTTGATAAAGAGCTGACTGGCTTTTGCAAATCTTCAACCATGACACCTTCTCCAAGATCTTTCAACACATTGGAAAATCCCTTTACTGAACTTACAAGGTCTGCTGGTCTGTGGGTGATCTTCTCTTTCCTCCTGGAGAAACTGGTTCCCCTTTTCCTCTGCATTTCTCTGCCTTCCCGTCCTCTGGCTCACTACCCTCCTTCCTCTATACATGTGCTTACTGTCAAGAACCATCTCTTTTTACAAAGCTTTCCTTAACAGTATACTCTGCTATATGTCCATCCTTTAGATCTGAACTCAATCATCACTGAGTAAGCTTTTCTCACTCTCTGACCATGTTTCTTCTTTGACATGCATTCAGAGATTATATTCTATATCCACTTAGTAAAATTCTTCAATGTATCTCCCTGCTCTTCAAAATGTTACTAGAATGTGCTGGTATTGGTTAGAACATAAACTGCAGATGGCAGGGATGTAAAGGTTTTGTTTCATTCCCCATTATATATTAACACAGAAATTTGGAAATGGAACTATGAAATATCTAATAGTGGAAGCTACTTTATATATACATGAATATATGTGTATATATGTGAATAAATCGGTGAAGGAAAAAATAAATCTAAGGTATAGTTGTGCAATAATTACTTTTTTAAGTGATAGTTTATTCTGAGCAGTTGATTCTTAATAACATTTAAATGTGCATTATGTCAACCAATGTGACAAAATATTTACTCATAAATGGTAACTATCATTGTTTGTGTCCGTTTAGATGTTAATACTTTTAAAGACTAGCAACCATGATATTTCTATATAATTAATTCATGAAATATGCTTGGTTAATAGAGTTCATTTTACTAATAGGGTAAGCCAGGAGTGATTTGACAAATACTATGAAACCAATAATAATTGTATGCATTTTCTCATCATTTTAATGGAGAAATCAGCAATCCAATTATTAAGAGCACCAAGAAATTTGAAGTCCTGCTAATTATCCCTTCTCAGACATGCTTTAATATTTATCCCTCATTTAAATAATGAGGAATATTTGTTTGACCTTAAGACATATCTAAGTAAAACTCAAATTAATTGAATTATATTATGCATCAAATAGGTCCTTTATAGCTCTCTAACATACACACCTTACATATATAAAGAAAATAGCTTTATCAAATTGACACATTAACAAAAAAGTACTTAAAATAATTTATCAATTTAAGAGACAAATTCATGTACTCTAAATTACATTGCAGTTAAATTAGTTAAATATTGGTTTGAGTTTTGAAGATTTAACTAACTAGTTTTGAGATTTTAAGTGTACAATGCTCTATAAACTCAAGTCAACCACCCTTTAAATATAAGCATTGTGCTAACAGAGTTATTAAGAGTTGTAAGAAAATCATCTTATGGGGTTTCTATGATATTACATAGCAAAAGATGAAATATGAAAGTTTCTTTTTCCTCACAAACCACTATTTATTCTATATCATATCCCATAACACTTTATATTTTGTGTATTTGCTCCTATATTGTTGCTATGACCTACTTATGGGGGTAGCTAGGAATGGAGTTGATACTTCTAAAGTGGAAAGAGAAAAATGCAAAATGTTTATGAGCAGATATTCTTGCATCTGTTCTTAAATTATGTACCACATTTTACATGAATTTCAGGGCTAGAAAAAAGACAGCAAACAATTCAATCTGTCAGTGCGATGCTTTTATTTGCCTGGAGTATCAGAGCAATATAGCACTTTAAACAAAGGTCAAAGGAGGTGTGCCAGGGAAAGTACTTCTGAAACAATACAGAGGCATAAGCAGGGCTGTCTAGAACTTCTAACATCTATCTGAAAAGTCTAACAGAGAGAAAGGAGACTGCAGCGCAATTCAAAGATCCTGTAAGTTGGTGGCAGATACTGTTTTCATACAGAAACCTCTGTTCTTTCAAGGAAAATGATTGAAAGTAACATAAACTTATAAGTAAAGACAAGTTACAGAGAACTGAAAATGTTGAGCCCATAATGACTAGATAAATATGCTATGAATATGTAATTCTAATCTAAATATAAAGGGGAAGGCAGAATTTGCTCACACTTATTGCTCTATTGTCTACAGATGCACTCTCTCTTTCTCAAAAACACCTTCTTCTACAGCATTCCCCCAAACATTGCAATCTTGACATTAGGATTATTTAAAATAAATGAGTCAGATTAGAATCAGTTATTCTGAAGTAGGTGTTTCTTATTGATATTTTCTTCAGTTGGTTTTCTAAAGTGCACAATGGCCTTACGACCAATCTCTCTCAAAGATGATTCAAAATCAGAGTCATTTCTCCTGTGTTCACTTGAGGGTTGTTCTTGAAATCTGTCTCCTTAACTATAAGCCCCAGCAAAGTTGGAGTTCCTTCTGAAAATTTTAAATAATCCAGTGCCCCATGCCAACAGTTGTTATATCACCTGGATTTTTTTTTTAAATTAAAATTTCACCTGACATTAATCATTTTCTTTAAAATTATGTCTATTTGGACAACATCACATGCGAGGTTTGCTATTAAGTGCTGAAAGTATATGTTAACCCAAAGATTTGAGTTTGGCCCCTATCAAACTTAGTGAGAAGATAATTATCATACAATATTGGTTAGTTATATTAATTTTAAAGTAATAGGATCTTCAAATATGTTTTGAACAGTAGGTGATATTCCAAAATTTTACAGTATACTTCTAATTATATTACAAAAATCATAGGGGAGGGGTATAAACAGCATTCAAGATTCCAAATCATTCATCCTCCTTGATTCCCTGGAAAGTGCAGGGAACTGGAATGAGATTTTGCAAGAGGACTTTTAAGGGGAAAAAGCAATGTTGTGAGTCTCATTACCTCCCCTCCCCACATGCCACATAGAGGGAGTCTAGGACCAGATGCCTGGTCTTATTCCAAGCTAATTTAAAGGAATTAAGGTGGAATTTATGAAATTTCATGTGTGCTCATTATTTGAGAACATAGTAGATGAACCTGGAAAGCTTCAAGAGATAGGCATTGGCTGCTTGCTTGAATTGACATTGAAATGAAAGACCGCCACCGAAGACTTTGAATGGGGCTGCATGTTGAGCCAACAAAAGGTGCCTGTATATGCCCTAGGGACGATATTTGGAACCCTGAAAATGTGCTCCTTGGATCCCTCAAGTCATGTCTCACAGAGCTGTCGTGAGGAAAGGACAGAGCTCAAGATCATGCATATCATGCGTCACCATGCCCACAGTTGAACAGGGACTACATGGCTTCATCCTGGATCTTTGTGATGAAAGATTCATAGAGAAAAATCTCCAAAGAACTTGAAACAGTGGTCATGAGACAAGCAACTAAGTTTCAGCCAATTACAATTAATCCTAGAGTTTGACAATTTGGACTTGCAAAAATGTATCTGTTCACAGTTCTTCTCCCCCACTCTAGATGGTCACACCTGTAGCTAAAGAGAAATGAGAAAACATATATATATAGAGAGAAAAAGTTGACTACACCCTCATTACGTGCCACATAAATGTAGCATTGTTCCTGAAGCGGAACTCCCCAATGGAGGAGAGAGGCTTGCATTTACATTCTCTTTTGTGACTTTATTATTACATGGGACCTGATATTTTAATTAACAAAGTTGAAAGTGAATTTTCTTAAAGTAGCCATATGACCTTTCATTATCTAAGAATAAATGGAAAAGTAGACAGTCACCCTAAATTGCATCCAATTATAAGACTAAGAAATAGCTCAAGTGCTGATCAAGGGACAGTAGACACACACAGTGTAAAAATTACAATATTTGCTTTATGTAACATAACAGTTCTGTAAAAAACAAAAAGTCATCTGGAACAACTAAGTAAGTGAGGTTGGGGGGGGGGGTGTTAGAAGCAGAGAATGGGTCTCACAGAACCAAAAGCAAAGAGGTAACTGAGTCTCTTTGTGCTATTAGGTGCTGAGTCAGAAGGGGGATAAGAATCAGAAGACAATTTTATCAGAGCCCTTTCCTCATTCCCCATTTCTCCTTACATAGTGATGTTACTCTAGACTTTCCAACTCTCCCTCTGTGGTTCATCAGACATAAACAATGACAACCAAATTTCCCACAGACCCACCTGCTCTGTGAAACTGTATTCCTTTCTGCTCTCAAACTCATATTTCCCAAAAAGTTATGGCCAGGTTACCAGTCTGACTATATGAGAAAGAACAATTTTTGAGGTCACTCCTGAGATCAGGGAAAGGAAGAGAAGGTACTATAGCAAGCAGTCACACAGAGAAAGATTACTACTCAGCTGTCATGAAATCCTGTCATTTACCATGAATGGACAGACCTAGAGGGAATTATGCTTGGTGAAATAAGCTAGAGAGAAAGACCATATGATTCCACTCATCTGAACAAACAAACAAACAAACAAAAACCAGACTAAATATAAAAACATAAACTTTGGCTTTATTTTTTTTTTAGACTTTGAGATCAATTCACAGCTACTCAAAGGAAGTAGAAAAAGAATTGGATAAATTGAGATAAAAAGAACATATGATAAAGGATAAAATCAGACTTTGGGGGGAAAACTTAATATAGCATTGATACATGCATGTGGATTACTAAGCATACACAGCAGAGACTTATTTTATGATAATAAAACAAATAAAAAAGAGGACAGTGAATTGCCATCTGTGACATCTTAGGATAAACACAGTAGAGCAGCCATGTAAACATGGAGAAAACATGGCTATATCAGAATTTGGTTAGGGACAGAAAGGGGCAGAATGAAAGTTTTCCAGAAAGGATTGTACCCCCACTGAGGGGACAAACTGTTTCTCCACAGGGTTTATTTGCCAAAGAAAATGATCTGGACATAAGGGTTAATGAAGTAGGCATCTGGCAGCTCAACTTCGAATTGATTCACCACATCAAAATGTCAGGTTGCTTTGTTTCATAAGCATTACAAATGAACTGTGTTTATCTACAGAGAAATTTAACTCAGTCTAGGAATCTTAGTCTTTCTGCAGAAAAGTAAACATTTATATTCACGGCCATAATTGATAGTGTCGCCTCGACATCTGTCATATTGCTTTATAGCTCCACTTCCATCTTCATGGATCTGTGTGATGTAAACTTAGCAAATGCAACTGGTCTAGAGTCACCATTCTGATCTTTGAAAACAGCACATCTTTTTTTTTTCTCTGAGTTCTGTGATTACAGTTCCACCCAAGAAGTCTTTTTATTTTTTCCTGGGTTATCTCTTCTTTTGGCTTAGACCTGCATAATTCTTAATCCTTAAGATTTTTCTTAAAAGGACCCATTTATTACTAGATATGAATCTTATTTATTTTACCTTTGTTAAAGATCATCGGATTATTTTCTTTTTTAATGTCAATTTAGCAGAATCTCCTTTTGTATTTTATCATTTTCCCCCTTTAGCTGCCTTTTTTTTTTTTTTTTTTTTTTTTTTTTTTTTTTTTTTTTTTTTTTTTTCTTCCTTTGGAGCACTTGCCATGCTTTGGGTAGATAATGATACTTCTCATTTTCTCCTTTAAAACAAATCATCTTGCGCATCACTGGTCAGTCTACAAGGCACATTCTCCTCTTCACTGTCTATCCCGTGTCCTACTGGCAAGGAGTTCGGACAAACGAGGGAAATTTCTCTCTCCTTTTTGGAAAAATCCAAAATGAGTTGTCACTACCCATAGCTTTCTGCAATTCAGGGGCCAGTCAGGTTTCTATAGCTGTGACCTGCTGAACCACAGAGGTCATGAGGCCTGTGCGAGATGGATCATGGACCAGAGGGAATCCATCTCATGATCAGCTCATTGTTTTTACTTACTTGCTGACTTATTCGTTTATTTTTATAATTTTATTTTTTTAAGTGATGTTGACATTGATTTACATTGTTGTTAGCATTTTGGAAGTATAAGATCTCCCCTTTTTAAGTATCACCCTCATAGCGCACCCCTGTCAGTCCTCCACAGAACCCACAGTTCTCATGGTCTACTGTTCTGTTCAGAACTCAACCTACAGATCAGTACACTAAGCAGTAGAGTGGTATTTGTGGGAGAAAACTAATGACAAACTCTTACCATTGAAGTTTATTCCCTCCCCTGGACTGTTTCATTGGTGACTTTCTTACAGCTTCCCCTCAGACTTCTCAATCTCTACATCCTACTGTGAAACTAAATCCCTTGCCTTCAGCTCATTTTGGAACTTACAAAATCTGTGTTCTATGATTTTTTTGCTTTTTTTTTTAGACAAAGATGTTCTTTTCTTGTGTCTCAGCACTACCATCTTATCGGCCTCCTTGAATCTCATTAAAATACCAAACCGATTTCTAAAATATTACTACAATAAATCATTTTTAAGAGGTACACTCTTTCTTTCACTTTGCAGAGAAGGTTTGCTGCTTATCAGATGGTAGTATATTTCCATGAGTCCCATTTGATTTTCTTCTTCATTATTCACACTTTAAGGAGCACATATACATCTAAAATTAAACTCTGCCTACTAGTCTCATTGTGCGAGGGGGGCAGTGTTCCTCTCTGTTCTGTGTACCAGGCAAATGCCTTTTTCTCTTATACAGGAGGCAAGGGGAGGAGCAGTGTCAGGTTCATTCTACCTGCTATCTGGTGCCAGGATCCTGCCTGGACCCAGACCCGGGCTGTTACAGTGACCGCAGGACCAGCCTCTGGCAAATCTGCAAGGTCATCTCCCAATACAATGTTTCTCCATGGCAGCTAGTTCCAGGCTATTTCTCCTCCCAGTTCACACCACAGGGAAGAAGATGAAGAAGAGTTTCCCAGTATTAGATCCACAGGCATCTCACCATTGACAGGGGTTTTTAGGTCATCTCCACAGGGCCTGCAGAAAATAGAAATCTCTTTTTATGTGGGTTGGACATCAATCTTATTTTTTTTCTCTCTGCTTCTTTCTGTGTCTTTTCCATTTCCACTGGCATTTTAAAGGCTAGTGGGAAGGATGGCACCCACAAGGATCATCATATGCTCTGCTTGTATTGATATTTCAAACTTCCATCTCTAAGTCTAAATTTGAACTGTTTCATTCTATTGAGTTTCAGTATATGAACATGCCATTTAGTTTGCAACCAATATTTTCTAAATGAAGTCATCTTCTTTCTTAAACAAAAGTAGGAAAAGACTGTGTATATTGGATGGAATTGAAATCCTACCACCACTAGCAGCATCATAGAAAGGCTCAGGAAGTAAAGATTTGACACCATTTGCTTAAAAAAGTCACAAAGACAAATCCTCTAGATTTTTTTATGTGGAATTTTCCAAATGACAAAACTCAAGTGATGAAAATTGAAATTAATAGTATATTTACATATATTCCTGTGACTAAAATGCAGTTCTTCCTAATGTCACATATTCGTTCTTTTAAAAACAATACTAGCAGCTATCAGGCATACATGATGAATCTTACAAGAGTGTGATAAAGAATTTGTGAATCTGGAGTCTGAAGCACTGGGGTAGACTTTAAAAATTGTCTTACATACAGGTCTGCAAGGGTTTTTGAAGACTTAAAGCAAGGTGGAGAAAATCCAGATGAAAGTCACTACCAGAACAGGTGTGAAGTTAACAAAGCCTCGATGAAAGCATAAAGACAAGTTTCTGATTTCGTTTTTCAAACATAAGCACCAGTATCTCCTTGATGTGATTCAAAGTCTTATTCCAAGGGAACTGCTGCATCTCCTGCCTTCAGGATCCTCTCACCCAGGTAGTGTGGCAAGGACAGAAGCAGTAATTTCAAATGTGAGTTTGGAGAGTAAAACCCGTGAGATGCCAGTGTGCTCTGCAACATTTCAAGAACTACCTGAAGCCTTCAGACTGCATCAGCTGTGAAACAAATCCTTTCATGACTCAAGTCTTGCATTCTGAAGAATGGTTGATAGTTTTTAAGGCAATCACACACACACACAGAAGCTCAGAAGAAGTTTTGCATTTTTTGATCAAGAAAAGGCTGTAGGCAACTGGAATTGAAGAGTGTACAAGGCCTGAATGGCAGTAATAATGGAAGCTCTTAATATGCAGCTTCAATTCAGAAGAGCAAATAATCTACTTTTAACAAAATAGGTATTTTACTTTTCAGAAAATTAATTTCACTTCCCTTGGAACCTAGTACACTTTGTGGATACAAGGCTGTACAGGGCTGTGATATAGCCACACAGGGTATCTGCAGGTATATAAAGTGCTGTCAAATGGGTGTCACCACTGTCAGTGTGAAATGTACACAACTATTGTCTATGTGAGAGTAAAAATTAATTATTCAAAAATGAAACCAATATTTCAGCTGTCTCTTTTAAATTTAAAAGTAACAAAGTGTTTATGTGTTAAGCATAGTAGAAGAGTTTTTATATAGGCTAGCAAGATAGACAAACAAGAGTGTTTCCTATGTCATTTATTGAAATTGGTATTTTCTGAGTAAGCTGCATTTCAATAAATCTTCAGTTCAGGATATTATTCATGAAAACCTTAATACACTATTCTCTAGTCTAATCAGATACTGGAGATAATAAACCCAGTCTTGATATTTTGAACCTCTCCATTTTTTATTTATTAAAGACAATAAAATTGGTCTAAAAAATAAAATGAGTGAAAAAGCATATGCCATTAGAAGTTAGAAATCAAAGATGATTTCCTGGGTCGTCTGGAATAGCAATTCAGAAGATGTTCACTCCATAGAAAATGATCCATATTTGCAGAAAGTCTTTTCAGAGGAACAAGGAGGCAGCTGATAAGAGGAAACACAATTCTGGAGATAGTTACCTACAAGTAACATGATCAGATGAGTACTAGTTGTGCAAATAGCATGCTTATCTTATGAAACTCTTGAGATCAGGATTTTGATTTCTCTGAATGAAACTCTTGAGATCAGGATTTTGATTTCTCAAATTGGTTAAGCCCACTGGGTTTCCATAGTCATCTAAATTGCTGCAATTTACTCAAATGTTTTTAGCATGGCGATGGGATTTTTCTCCAAGGAAACAGCTATCTCCAGCATGTCTTAGGTATAAATAAGGAAATGATAAGTAGAAATGTAAATAAATGTTAGGTATAATAATGTATATGCTACACCAAACACACACGCACATACATACACATACACACGCTATGATAGCATATGGAGAAAAACAGCGGAGTTCCAAGCGTTAGTGCTCAATGCTCCCCATTTTATTCCTGCAGAATCCCCCAGTCTAGAATAACCAAGACCCTCTGTTCTTACTTGCCATGTTCTGATTTGCCCCCAGCTTTGTTTGTTTCTACATCCTCTACTGGTAGATTTCTCTTTTCACTGCAAGTCCCTTTCTGAGGGTCCCAGTGGACATGTCTACCTTGTGGATGCGAAGCACAAGGGCTCCCAAACGCAGCTCCGGGCAGGATTCAGAGACCAAGCCAGATCCTGGTCATGAGATTTGCCTGATACACGACATCCTAATCTTAGGAAATGGGATGGAGTGTGACTGAAGGAAATCTGATGTCTTCTTTTCTAATCATCTGCAAGTAATACAGAACAAGAACCAGTCTCTGAAAGTGATGAGGCTCTGAAATGACTCTCTTGTCCCATGATGGAGAAAGAAATTCTCCAGGAGAGGAAAAGAAAACCATGACGTAGCTGCACCCCAAAACCCCTGCTCCCCCTAAGGCAGCATCCTGCCCCTTCTGTCCCCTCATGCTCTTGACTTCCTGGGTCATGATGAGCCCTGCTGCCTCTGGTTCATCTGAGAAGGATGCTGTCAAAATAACACTTGTAAGAGGTTAGTGAATCACTACAATGTTGTATTCTGACATTGTCTGTTTGCAATTGCAGAAATCTTATCAAAATATGTATTTCCAGTGTCCTGGTAAATTCAACCTCAAGGTACTTCTCTGCAGATTTACAATATTTTGGAAATATATTTTGAGTAAAATATGCCCTTTTCTATGCATTACTCCTATGGGATGGATTATATACAGACTTTCTTTACTTTTAGTAAAGTCCTACTGAATCCTGCCTATAAGATTGCCATTTCTTTCATTAAAAAGACCGGGGAGGGGGGAAGGGGGGGGCAAATCCCTGGGATTGCAAAGATGTGAAATTTATATATAAATAAAAAAAAATAATTATAAAAAATCATACGGGAAATAAACTCTATTAGAATGCTTAAAAAAAAAAGACCTTTACACTCCACTTACTTTGATGCAATGGATAAAATGTATTTTCCCCATTAAGAAATCCCTGCATATGTTGAAAAATATCCATTTATCATCTTATTGAAGCTTATGTGTCTGAGTTTTTGTCATACACTAGCATTACCATTTATTTTATGACTGAATAGAAACTTAAAAATATACACCATATGAACATCTAACATTTATGTACACACATCTGTATTCTAATAGATCACTCAAAATAATATGACTCTGACCAAACTCCATAGACTGACACTGAAATGCTTTGCAAAATTGCCCATGACAGTAATCTTGAATCTAGTCTTGCCATCTTTCATCCTAAAATCTCAGACTCCTTCATTGGTTTATGGCTTTTTTTGGTGCCATCCATGCAAACTATGATCTAAAATGAAGGCTAGCTCTTTAAGACACACCCATAATCTGAATTGTTCTTCCCGTGTCCATGGAGACATGACCCAAACCACCATCTTCACTTACAAAGTAATTTTTCTTTTCCCTTAAAGAGCCCTTTAACCTAAGAACTTTGTGCTTATGTTCTCATGTTTCTTTGGTTCCTCTGCTCCCTGGAATCCACAGTGCCCTGTAGAAACACTAAATCATGGCATTTCTCATCTCAAAAACCATCTAGATCAGAGTGAAAGTCCAAGACATCACAGTGACACACATGGCACCATATCATCAGTGAGATTTTCACTCATGTAATCACAGGTCTCTGACATGTTTTACAGTATTTGCATGGAGATGCATGCAAAGAAAGAAGTCAAGTCTTACGTCAAATCCCTGACTCTCCCTTCCAAGGTAGTAGAGTCTCTACCAGTAGGAAGAATAATTTGACAAGATAAATAGATAGAGAGGAAAAATGCAAGATGATTTGGTGAATATACATGAAAAGGTCATACTGTGTATGGGGGGTTGTAAATGTCTCAATGGCAATTTGATAAAAAACAAATCATGAAGTGCCATGGATGACCAGAGCTATGAACCCATGCATCAGAGGCATCAGAGAGACACTGAGATTATTCTACATCCATCACCAAAAAAAAAAAAATAAAAAAAAAAATAAAAAGACAGTATGCCTTTAACCCACAAACTGGCTGTTGCAGCAATCAAACAATTCTGACCTGATGGTTTGAATATGCCTAAATGCAAGAAATACAAGTCAGAAGAAATTTAATATTAGAAACAGAAATTAGTAATAACTTCTTGTCTCATAGGCAGAGGACATAAGAGCACTATTTTCTATCATTGTTTATTAACTATTACATATATCTATTGTCTTCTGTAGGCTTCTGTACATTACTTAGGGAAGTTCCAAATATGGGAGGGGACACCCCCCAAAAAGAAGAACCTGTATATGAGTTACCAGTTACTAGGTTACTAGGCATTTTAGAATGTACAAGTATGCATTCATATTCATGCTTAAAGTTTTGATTTACACATAGAAACCTTTCAAGTACATGTTTTCAAATGTTGCCAAAGTCTACAGCTGTGAAGTTGCCTCACTAGGAGAGAATCTTGGGTTCATCTGAATGCAAAGCCAGGGTTTATGCCCACCCTGAGTAAGGATCTCCCCTTTGGATTACTCACTAAAAAAAAAAAACATGGCAATTCTCTCTTCTCAAGTATTTCTAATTTAAATGACAGCTATTGGGTTTACCAGTAGTGGAAAATATGGTAAACTCTCATCTCCTTTCTAAGGGATTTATGAGACCTTTCTGGCAACCACTGGGAAGGTTTTGTTCTAGATGTTTGCATTGTGGGATGGTCAGTTAGGCCAAATGGGAAAAGTGTGAAATGCCCCAAAACTGTGTGACTGAAAATATAAGTAAAGGTTTATTTTTAAATATTCTATTTAATCCATGTCTTATTTTACTCATTGATATTTATGAAGTACTTGCTATATAAGCAGTCTTTTTTTCTCCCTATTATTGGTGCTTAGACAAATTCATCTATTCCTCAAAGTAAATACTACTACTTATGCCTGTTTTAGACCTGGGAACCCTTGGTCATGACAAACTCAGTCATTTACTGTAGAAAGAAGAATCTATACCAAACTATTTAATTATAGACAGGGCATTTTAATGAATATTCAGAGAGCCAAGTTAATGTGAGGCAAAAAATTATACACATACAGATATATGAGTTTTTCAGAGAAGTAATTTATCTTTATATAAACTACATAATACATCCTACAACATCTTCATGATTGCTAGGGAATTTCAGGCTTTAATGTTCAATTCATTAGAATGGTCCTCAAGGACCTCTCATAATATAGTGTATCTCCTTAGTTTACGTACTTTCCAAAAAAAAAAAAAATTCAGTTTATGGCAGCTTCTAAACACACTAAGAAATAATACAGATTGTGATGAGTTGTGAGAAGTTTTCTGGTATTGAATTCAATGCTCTGAATATTTTAGAGACAATTCCTTTTTTCCATATAATATGGAAATCAATGATCTTATTTAATATATATCTCAAAACATTGGGGAACACAATTGTATCATTGCAAGAGAATGTGCCTGTCACAAATCTCATCTTAACTTAGGTGAGCCTAACCTCCAAGCTCCCTAAGACTAACAGAGTTCATATTTAATTTTTGCTTTTATAGCAATTTTTAAGAGAAACTTTGCATATTTTTTAATTTTAATTTATACATATATATTTCACATCAATCACTTAATTGAGGTCCCTGGGGGTCCCCCACCACCTCCCCTCCCTGGCCATTCCAGCTGGTCCCCTCCCACAATTGTGTACTTTCATTTGGTTATCCATATATTAGTGAAACCATTTGGTATCTGTTTTTTTTCCTTCTGACTTGTTTCTGCCATTATGATTTCTTCTAGGTACATCCATGTTACCAGAAAATCATCAAATTTGTCATTTTTTATTGATGTGTAATATTCCATTGTGTATATATACCACATCTTTTTCATCCAGTCCTCTTTTTGGGGGCATTTGAGTTGTTTCCAAGTTCTTGCAATTATAAATGGTGCTGCAATAAATATCCGAGCACAGGTGTCCATTGTACCCACATTGAGATCTCCTTTGGATAGATTCCCAGAAGAGTGATTGCTGGGTCAAATGGTAGTTCCATTTTCATTAGTTTGAGGGTCCTCTACACTGCTTTCCATAGTGGTTGGACCAGTTTACAATCCCACCAGCAGTGTAAAAGTATTCCTTTTTCTCCACATCCACGCTAGCACTTGTCATCTGTTTTTTGGAGGTGGGCCATTCTTATTGGTGTAAGATGGTATCTCATTGTGGATTTGATTTGCATTTCCCTTATTGATAATGATGTTGAACATTTTTTCATGTGCCAAATGGCTATATGGACTTCTTCTTTGGAAAAGTTTCTTTTTAGATCCTCTTCCCATTTTTTAACTGGGTTCTTTGCTCTGTTTTTGTTAAGTTGTGTGAGTTCTTTGTGTGTCTTTGTTATCAGAACCTTGTTGCTTATATGGAGGGCGAAAAATTTTTCCCACTCCGTTGGGATTCTTTTTGTTTTTTCTTTTGTCTCTTTTGCATTACAGAAGCTTTTTAGTTTGATGAAGTTCCAGCTGTTTGTTTTCCTTCATTTTTTTTCCATCTATGGATGTGGCCAAAAATGGATTTCTGAATTGTAACTCATGAAAGGTTTTGCCCAGGTTTTCCTCTATGTATTTTATGGTTTCAGGTCTTAAGCCTAAGTCTTTTATCCATTCTGAGTTAGTTTTTGTACATCATGTAAGGGAGGTGTCTTGGTTCATTTTTTTTTTTGCATGTCTTGTTCCAGTTTTCCCAACACCATTTATTGAAGAGGCTGTCCTTGTTCCAATGTAAATTTTTCACTCCTTTGTTAAAGATTAGTTGACTATATATGTGTGACTTCATTTGAGGGGATTCGGTTCTGTTTCATTGGTCTGATTGTCTGTTTTTATACCAGTATCAGGCTGTTTTAATTATTATGGCTTTGTAGTATAGTTTGAAGTCTGAAATAGTAATTCCTCCATTCTCTTTTTTCCTGGTCAGGAGGTTTTTAGATAATCGAGGTCTTTTCTTATTCCATATGAATCTCTGTAATTTTTGTTCTATATCTTTGAAGAATGTTGTTGGAATCTTTATCGGGATTGCATTGAATTTGTAGACTGCTTTTGGTAGGATGACCATTTTGATGATGTTAATTCTTCCAATCCATGAGCAGGGAATGTTCCTTCCATTTCCTTATGTCTTCTTCTATCTCCTGTAGCAGAGTTTTGAAGTTTTCCTTATATAGATCTTTCACGTGTCTTGTTAGGTTTACCCCTAGGTATTTTATTTATTTATTTATTTATTTATTTATTTATTTATTTATTTATTTATTTATTTATTTATTTATTTATTTATTTATTTATTTTTTGGTGCAATGGTTAATGGGATTTTTTTTTTAATTTCTTATTCTTCTGTTTGACTTTTTGTGTAAAGGAAAGCTTCTGTCTTCTGTGTGTTGATTTTGTAACCAGCTACTTTGCCGAACTGGTTTATTGTTTCAAGAAGTTTTTCTGTGGAATTTTTTGGGTTCTCTACATATAGAATCATGTCATCTGCATATAACAAGAGCTTCAGTTCTTCTTTCCCTATCTGTACTCCTTTTATGTCTTTCTCTTGTCTTATTGCCCTTGCTAGAACTTCCAGTACAATGTTGAAAAGTAGTGGAGAGAGCAGGCATCCTTGACTGGTTCTGGATCTTAATTGGAATGATTTTAGTTTTTCTCCATTTAAGATGATGTTTGCTGTAGATTTGTCATAGATGGCTTTTATTATGTTGAGATATGTTCCTTTTATCCCCAAATTTTCAAGAACTTTTATCATAAATGGGTGTTGAACTTTATCAAATGCTTTCTCTGCATCTATTGATATGACCATATGGTTTTTGGTTTTCTCCTTATTGATGTGGTGGATTATGTTAATTGATTTTTGAATGTTGAACCATCCCTGTGCTCCTGGGATAAATCCCACTTGGTCATAGTGAATAATGCTTTTTATACATAGTTTGATTCGGTTTGCCAAGATTTTGTTTAAAATTTTTGCATCCGTGTTCACTAGGGAAATTGGTCTATAGTTTTCTTTCTTTGTGCTGTCTTTATTTGCTTTTGGTATGAGAGTGATGTTTGCTTCATAGAACGTGCTTGGCAGTTTTCCTTCTTTCTCAATTTTTTGGAAAAGTTTTAGTAGTGCTGGCATTATTATGTCTTTGATTGTCTGGTAGAATTAATTTGTGAAACCATCGGGTCCAGGGCTTTTGTTTTTAGGTAGAGTTTTGATGACTGCTTCAATCTTGCTGCTAGTGATTGGTTTAAGTTCTCTATTTTTTCTTTATTTAGTTTTGGATGGTTATATCTTTCCAGGAATTTGTCCATCTCATCCAGGTTGTTGTATTTGTTTGCATACAGGTGTTTGTAGTAATCTCTGATTATCCTTTGAATTTCTGATGTATCTGTTGTAATTTCTCCTCTTTTGTTTGTAATCCTGCTTGTTTGAGTGTTCTCTCTTCTTTGTGAGATTTGCAAGGGATTTATCAATTTTATTTATTTTTTCAAAGAACCAACTTTTGGTTTTATTGATTTTCTCAGTAGTCTTTTTGCTATGCAGATTATTTATCTCTGCTTTTACTTTTATTAATTCTTGTCTTCTGCTGGGTTTGGGGGTTTTTTGTTGTTCTTTTTCTAGTTCATCGAGTTGGGAGATTAGGTTATTTCTTTGGTTGTTTTCTTGATTTTTGATAT